>JANHZT010000526.1:51601-64390 GCA_032468215.1 Stegonotus admiraltiensis
TTCGTCGGGCCCTTAAAACCCATTTGTTCCAGCTTGCCGGTCTATCCTAATCCATTCGGGGAGTTTTAATTTTTATATTTGTGTTTTTATGGGGGATATTTTATATTTTATGTGCCAAATTGTGTAATATTTTCAATTGGGTTTTAACTTTTGTAGGGGTTTTTTATTTTGGCTGTTCACCGCCCTGAGTCCTTTGTTGGAGAAGGGCGATATATAAATTGAATAAATAAATAAATAATTTAGTTTTCTCTATATTTCATCTTAGACCCATTTTTCATTTGACTTTAATGATTAATTTGATATATCATGGTTAACTGAAAATTTATGTCCTGCAAAATAAGCCAGTAAGGCTTTCTTCTGAATAAAAATACAGGTAGTCTTTGACTTACAATAGTTCATTTAGTGACTGTTCCAAGTTAAAACAGCACTGGAAAAAGTGACTTATGAACATTTTTCATACTTACGACTATTGCATCATCCCCATAGTCAGGTGATCAAAATTTGGATGGTTGCAGTATCTTGGAATCATGTGATCACCTTTTGTAACCTTTTGATAAGCAAATCTGGGGAAGCCAGATTCACATTAACTGTGTTAGTAACTTAACAACATTGGTTCACTTAACTGTAGCACAAAAAGTAGTAAAATGGAGCAAAATTCACTTACCAACAAAAACTTTGGGCTCAATTGTGGTCGTAAGTTGAGTACTACCTGTCAAGATAAAATATACTAGTGCCGATCAGCCCAAATTACATACTCTGAAGTACAATTCTCTCCAAAGCATAGGAGGCTGAGAGGTTAATGAATGCACCACAATACAACTTTATCTATTTTTATGAAAAAATGTGGCTCACGCTATACATGCCTTTATAGTAGTTGCAGCCCGTTTCTAAGGTGCGGGAAATATATGATTCTAAGTTCAAGATAATAGCCAATTTTGTCTACGTTATTATGTAACATGATTTGCAGTTGAGTTTGAAAACAAAAGCACCATCCACCTATTAAGTATTTCTTGATTTAATGTGTGTTGAATATCCGATGGTGCAATATAATTGTTCGAAATCAGGGAAATATTCTGGCCAAATTCGCTCCTCCACAGCGCTTTGCCTACATCCGTTTCGTTATTGGAGCAAACACCAACTCTCCAAGTAGGCGGCGACTGCAACAGGAGACGGCGGGAGCTGGGCACCAAGCCCGATCTCGAGGCGCTCATTTGTGTTCCACAGCACGCGCGCTCACTGACACTTGCGCGCGCGCGCGCAAAAAAAGGAAAAAAGCGTTCCAGCTATTGAGACCGTTAACGGTAGCCCGATTTAAAGAGCCGATTTGGGCGAATGCTCCGCTAGGACACTTATTCCTTCTGTTTAGACGGGGCTTGAATTTTCTTTCTCCGATCGCACCCTAGAAGGAAGACTTTTCACGCTTCGGCCACCTCTTTCCGCAAAGTATACTGGAACAGAGCTTGCCGGTAAAGAGTGGTATGTGTGTGTGGTATTAAGTTTTCGAAAAGAGAAGGAGAAAGCTCTCTATCTCTTCTAGCTAGCCAGCGCGAGAACAAAGAACTTCCCTCTCCTTTCCCGCCCCGCACGTGGGGAGGAGGGGGGGAGAGAAACGATTTCTCCACCCCTCGATTGCCGCTGACACTGCCTCCTTCTGCCGCCGATTGGTAGCTGCCTGGCCCTGCTGGGCGGGGAAGGGGAGAGATATCCAATCCCGACGACGGCAGGTTTTCTCCAATGAGAGCGGTGGCCATTGGGCCGCCGCGGGGTTTGGCGCTCTGTTGTCCGAAGCTGGGGACAAGAAGACGGGGAAGATCAGTGAAGTGAACCCGACGCTCGGACAGAAAGTGAAAGGCAGCGCGGTGGGCGGGAAGCCACCGGCGGCAGTAGGTGCTACTACCAGGGAGTGGGTTAGCGAGTAGACGGGCGATGGGCAGAGGACGGGAAAGACACACCCGCTTAGGGGCTCTTTGTCGTGCTTGGGGGCGGGGGATGGGATTCACGCAAGTTAAGGTGGGGGTTGTCTATAGGGCGAGGGGTGGGGCTTGTTACGAAGGGCAGCCTGGGAGAGGTGTCTCTGAAAGCCCCTCCTCTAGTTAAATACAATAGGGCTTGAAGTAGAAGGGGTACTAGTAGGGTAAGCGAGGTTGTGAAGGTACAGCAAGTCTGCGGAGAAATAAAGATAAATGGGGAGTGATGACTGAGAAGGGCGTATGGGAGATTAGATAACGGGGTGGAAGTGAATGTATGAGAAAGGGAAGGTGTTTTCGGAGAAGCAGAGATTGTCTCGGAATTGAGAAATTGTAATTTTACTTCTTCGTTCAGCACCTAGCATATAACTAAACATTTCTAAATTCTGGGTGTCATGAATAGTATGTGATTATTTAGGCAATGGGCATCCAGTATGACAAGTTATTTTAAAAGAATTTTAAAAGAATTGTGAGAGGATCAGTTTGAATCTCCTGTCCAGTTTAATGGGAATTAAGGGCACCAGCTTTTTATAAGAATGCTTTCAAAAGGTGCAAACTCTTGGGATGTGATGAGAACAAGTGCCGAATGAAAATTATCCTTTGTTCACACTGGTGCTTTCTGAGCCACCTAAGTATTTTGAGATCTGTAGACAAAATCATGTTACTGAACAGGTAGATGGATGAACAGTCAGAGGCTCATCTGCAGAAAGAAGGAGCAGAGATTATATTTTTAGAGATAAGAATGTATCCCTGTCCTCTACTCAAATCCAACAATACTCTTTTTCACAGCATTCTGGGCCGCAGTAATTGTTTGAAAGGGAGATCTCTTTGTAAATTACTGGGAATTCAAAATACTTTAATTGAAACATTATAATTCTCACTTAATGGTAACAAAGGAAAATTACTTCCAAAGGAGGGTTCTAGAGAGAAGAGCCTAAGTGTTTTGAATCTTATTATGCTATTCTGAATAAAGTGGGTATGGAATGGAAGATGAGTTCCCAGTGAAGAAGTTCAGTATTGTAATTTCCAAAATGTAAAAATACCAGTGGTGATACTGTATATACCTATTTGGAAATAAATGTGTTTGAGTGGAAGAGATTGACTTCTGAATAGGGATGAGTAAGTCTACCCTAGAGCAGTATTGGTAAAAAAACAATAAAATGCTGACCTTTCTTCAGTTCATTTCTGATTTAAATATCAATATTTAAACTGCTAATATTAAAATGCTCAGATTTTGTAAGCAAATTACAATATGTCAAACAGTGATTATCCTGAACAATTTTAACCCATAATGGATTTTTGCTAAGAATATTTTATCAATAGAAATATTTTTTATTTCAGATAATCCCTGGACATGTCTCAGTATGTACTGTTTTGGAAGTAACATTCTATACTGTACTGAAACAGCCTCAGTTAAGAAGTGCCACTTAAAGTTTTGTAAATATTTGCATATTTATAAGATTGTTTATTTTGAATTGAACTGTTCAGTAAATTAGCAGATTTTTTAAATTGATCTAAAAACTTCCAATTGATTTATATGATCACTAGCAGTTCTGCTCACTATATGAAATTGATACTGCTATATATAGTTCACTATAGCATATAACTTACAAAGGTTTACTTTAAGAAATAAAATTGTTATTTTTCTGTAGTATTTTGTGGCTGTAAAAGGATTAAAATCATTAAATGATTATGAATAAAATGAGCAAGAACTTTAAAAGTTATATTTACCTGACTAAAAGCAATATTGTGTAGGTTGCCTTCTGCAATTATTGTATTGAAAAAGGTCTTGTCGACGGTGATGTGAAAAAGAAAGTACACCCTCTGAGTTATATGATTTTATGTAGAACATAGTGAAAATCATCTGGTCCTTAAAGGTAGGTAAATACAGTCTCAGATGAACAGCAACACTTGACATATTACACCATACCATCATTTATTTTACAAAAAGCCAAAATGGAAAAGCCATCAATGAAAATCTAAGTACACCTTTACTGCTTCCATCAGTATGAAGAGGCTATATAATACCCAGGTTTTGCTAATCAAGTGCCCTTCACCAATTGATCATCAGCAAGTGTAACTACCTCTATAAAAGCCAAAGTTTTAGGAGTTTGCTGGTCTCCTATTTGAGGTTAACACAATGCCAAAGAGTAAAGACATGAGCAATGATTTGAGATCAGCAATTGTTGCTGCCCATCAATCTGGAAAGGGTTTTAAAGACGTTTCCAAACAGTTTAAGGTCCAGTATTCTACAGTGAGGAAGTTTATTCATAAATGGAAAACATTCAAGACAGTTGTCAATCTTCTCAAGGAATGGATGTCCCAAATCCACCATAAGGTCAGACTGTGCAAGACTCAGAGAAATTGCAAAAAATCTGAAACTTATATCTCAGACTACAAGCCTCAGTTAGTTTTTTAAATGTTAAGTTTCACGACAGCACAATTAGAAAAAGACTGAACAAGTATGGTTTATTTAGCAGAGTTGCCAGGAGAAAGCCGTTTCTCTCTAAAAGAACATGGCAATACGGCTTAGGTTTGCAAAGTTGAAGTGAACAAATCACAAGGTTTCTGGAATGTTGTCATTTGGACAGAAGTGAAGATATTTGGCAATAATGCACAGTGTCATGTTTGACAAAAACTAAGCAACTTACAAATATACCAAGTGTCAAGCACAGTGGTGGAGGAGTGATAATTTGGGCTTGTTTTACAGCCACAAGACCTGGACACCTTGCAGTCATTGAATGGACCATGAACTCTATTAAAATATTCTAGAGTCAAATGTGAGGTCATCTGTCTGCCAGCTAAAGCTTGGCTGATATTGGGCCTTGCAACAGAACAATGATCCCAAGCACACCAGCAAATCCATAACAGAATGGCTGAAAAAGAAAAGAATCAAGTGTTACAATGGCCCAGTCAAAGTCCAGAGCTCAACCTGATTCAAATGATGTGGCAGTACCTCAAGAGAGCATAAACAAATACCCACAAATCACAATGAACTAAAGCAATGTTATAAAGAGCGGGTCAAAATTCCTCAACAATGTAAAAGACTAATAAAGTCATGCAGAAAATGATTACTTCAAGTTATTGCTGCCAATGTGGTAATACAGAATATAGAATCATAAGGTGTATTTAGTTTTACACAACTTTTGGCTTTTTCATTTTGGCTTTCTTTTTGTAAAATAAATGATGACATGGTGCAATATGTCATGCATTGTTCAGCTAAGGTTGTAATTACCTACTTTTAAGAAACACCTAAGGACCAGATGATTTTTATTATGTCCTAATACAGTGGTGAACCTTTTCAGCACTGAGTGGTGAAAAGGGGCTGCAACCCAGAGGAGCTGCCCAGGGCACATGTGCACGCCCAAAAATGAATGTCTGGTTTCCAGCGCATGCATACGCACCGCCCAGCTAGTCTTCCAGGTTTCTGGTGTGCATGCATGTGCGACAATCCTGGCTGGCATGGTCACCCAGGAAAATGGAAGTGCTCTTTGCTGCACGTAAAAAGGCCAGCTGATTGTTTCAGGCATGTATGCACGTGTGACCATTAGCTGGCCGGCGTGCATGCTCATGCAGGAAAATGGAAGAACAGCTCTGCCACACGCAAAAAGGTCAGCTGATCATTGTGCGTGCATGCGTGCCAGAAACCCGGAAGAGGAACAGGCGCCACCGCACATGCCAAGTGACAAGGCTCCATGTGACACTTCAGGCACGCATGCCATAGGTTCGCAATCACGGTCCTAATACATAAAACCATAGAACTCAAAAGTGGGTGTACTTTCTTTTTCAGACAATTGTTTATTGCCTTGTATTTGTTACAGTGAGGAAAATAATGACAGACTTTTTGGCCTATGTGTATTTCATATACAGATTATTTGAAAATGTAAACAACTTTATAATAAAATACCAGCTCTTTACTGTAGTATCCCTTCACATTAGCATCAGTAAGTACTGTTGTTTGGAGCGGGATGGCTATAATCAAATAAATAATATGTGTTTTAATATACTAATTGGTCCATATTACTGTTTTTGTACAGACATGTGAATTGTCAGTATTTACTGATACAGTATAATCAGAATTAAATAAGATACTTCCTTAAGAATTTTGAACATTATTAATGCATGATTAGGCTGTGTCACATACATCAGGAATTTTCAAATTTATGCTTTGTTTTTTTTTTACTTTCACAGTTTTATCTCACTACATTACAAGCACACTTGACAAGCATAAAAGATACTTTGTCAAAAAACAAAATACCAAAACCCAAGCAGAGAACCAGCAATCTCTAAAGATTGCTGAGCTACACTACTAGTACCAGACATTCTGCTTAAAGTTGCTGAAGTTGTAGTTCATTAAAGTCCTGATGCACGCATTTTTATGCAGTTTTGATAATTTTAATACATAAATTAGCATAAATTGTATTAAGTAAATTTTATTGCCAACTTTCTATCACTAAGCAGTGCCAGTTGATCAGAGGTTCTGACTTTCTTTTTAACCAGCAAGTCCTATGGCATGAAAAAACTGAAAATTCCTGACATACATGCCTGCCTGTACTTTTTAAGTAATGGGGTATGAATAACAATGTTGACTTTCCAGAAAGTTGCTTCATTAGAGAATCAAGCTTGCTTAAACTAGAATGAGCAGAGTGGGGTAAGAATGAGTGGTGCTTCTGATAAACTGGCCAAACTAAGGTAAGGTAAGGTAAGGTAAGACTCACTGAAATCAAACCCAGTGAAGATTATATATGAAAAGGATGTGACTAAGATTGGTAACCTAGTTGCCTATTCTGTAGAAGATTGCATGGAATACAAGAGAGTAAAAATAGAATAAATTAGTGAATTAAATGAAAGAGGAATAGATGTGAGAGTATAAAACTAAGAGAAAAGGAAAGAATGTCATAAATCTACATGAAAGTGTCCTGGTATTTTGGAGTTGGATTGATGATTGTGAAAGTGAAGGATAGATTTAATAATGGAAAAAAATTAAGATACATATGAGAAAGTGTGCATTAGTGTTACTTGGAGTTTTGTGGCTATGTATGTAAGTATAAATTTAAACAGTAACGCACAAAAGACAATGGAAGCAAAGATGATTTGGAAGTTAGAAATATAAGGAGGAGTGTAATGAATAGTGTTAGTGTAAATTAAATTTAGGTATATTCCCTTTTTGGTTTTCTGGTTTTTGCCTAGTACATCTGTATTTCTGAGCTAACACTAATTGCCCTGAAAGAACAAAATTAAGGATTTGTTATACGTATATAACTGAATATAGGGACAGTGATTTCATTATCATGTAAATAATTTGTATTGGGAAAAAAATTCTTAAAAAATTACAAAAAGATTGTGTGTTTGCATTACAAATATATTTGAAAAGCATAGAAAGCATGTTAATCCTTTTGTAACATAAAGTATTTTCTGTGTATTATATGGTCATTTAATGTCTCTTTATTCCTAGCAATAATTTTCTAGCAATGTTTTATCAATGAATTGATGCTTCAGTAAGTTGTCTAAAAAATTATAGATCACCTGAATCACATTGTCAGATTCAGATATAGTAAGAAAAAATGGCCTTCTCTTGGAACTTTAATGGAGGTCTTATCAGCAGTGCTCAACAGCAAACACTTGATTAACTTGAGAAGATGCCTTAAACAAAAGTGAAGACAAAAGCTGTAGCTGCAGTGTATATGGCATATTTTGGGTTTTTGCAAACAACCAGGCATATATTTGAAAGCTTATAGGGCTATCTGAGAAAAAGTCAAAAGACGGGAGCAGCAAATAACTATACTAAAGAGCAGTGGTTTATTAGATAAAGAAGCAATTGCTATAATTAACAAGAGAAATATGTCTACATAAGTAAGAGAATCAAAGAGGCAAATCCAATGTATAAGAAGCAAGTGACAAAGAAGACTTTATGAAAACTAGAAATGCTTCAAGAATCTTTGCAGATGAGATGAGATTTTTTAAATCAAGTTTTTTATTTATATTACATATATATATCAGTGCGTGAACAGTGTGACACCTGGGTGCCATACATTACAGTACAGATAAAATAGTATTATTGATCATAGTTATCACATTCCTCCAGCTTATATATTTCTAATAGCAATACACATTTATATCAAATTACAATCTTTCATTATTTCATATTGTTTAAACATACTACTACCGCCATTCAGTTTCTAAACCTCCCTCTTATCCTTGCACTTGTCTTATTTTATAAAAATGTGTCTACTAATATTCCCCCTTTCATTTCTGTCTTTATTCTAACTTTTATTCATGTCACCATTATATTAAAAGATGTTCCCTTTGTATTACAATACTATCCTTCATTCAACTGCTATCATTGTTCAATATTTAAATATATTCTAATACCAATCACAGTATTATTTAAACATGCAAATTAATTCTATTCATATTTACATTCTTCTAATCTATATGATTCCACTATTAATACACCGGTTTATGTTAAAATATGTTCTTTCATCATTTTATTACTCATTATTTCACTTTATTATTCTACTGCAAATCATAATATTTAAACAAACTCAATAATACCATTATTTAATCTCTAATTTTCCCATTTTTAATACTTAGTTCTTATTCATATTTCCCATATTTCCTTCTTTGAATCTATTTATATTAAAATACTATCCTTCATTGTTTCATTATTCAATATACTATTTCAATATACTATTCTAATTCCAATCATATTATTTAAATATACAAAATAACTTATTAATTCTTTGCTTTCATCCAATTGATATAATTTTAGTATTAATACACATGTTTATATTAAAACATGTTCTTTTTGTTTAATTGCTCCACATTTACCAATCACAATGTTATTTAAACTTAATAATTCCATCATTCAATCTCTATTTTTCCCATTTTATTATTACTTTTGTTTCATCATGTAAGGTACATATACAAGTAATTCCTCAATCTCTTATTGAATACACTCCTATCTGTATTCTAATTTCTCCTCCTGCCACCATTATAAAAAAAGGAAAGATTTTTTTTCTTTTTGCTATCCACCTCCTATCCATCATCTCTTGCCTGCATTAATACTTTAATTCTTATTCTTTTTTTAACTTGCCTCCCATATTCTTCTCTTAAATCTTTATCTCTGTCTGTATCTGTGTCTACATCCTGCCTAGTCAATCTAAGTATTTCTCCCTTCCCTACCCTCTTCCACTGTCTAGCTTTGAAATTATCAACCTGGATCCCTATCTCCCTTTCCCAAATATCTTTCTGCTCCTCCTGTTCTCTTTTCAGAGATGAGATAAGATTTGAGTTTTAAAGATAAACAACAATGCAGTATAGGCAACAAGGACAGTGTATCATTGAAGGCTATTGGGGATACAGCTTCCTAAAAGACAGAGAGTGCCTATTATGAGGAATCACAATAAATACAGAATGATTTTACCCACTGTGAAGCAAAAGCAGGGGCCAGATGTGCAACAAAACTATTTTCAACTCTGTCAAATCCACTGGTAACTACATGGACTATTAACTACATGGACAGAAGAATACTGCAAAGAAGATATAGGAAGGAAAGTTATGAATAATTTATCACCCAGCTTCCCAGTTTGTGGAAGAACACTAGAAGAGAGAGAATTATATTACAAGTGAATGACTGTGGATAAGGTGGTGGTGATGATACTTTTTTGGACCATGGCCTTAATTATCTGGATCATAGACTGCAGGTATGAGATGTCTTTTATCTGTTAATAGTAAAGTGACTGGTGAGCTTCATAAGAAGGGCTTTAAACTGTATCCCATGGGATTAGAGGTAGTTCTGAAGGAAAATCTTCAGATAAATGCTTATGTGGTATACAAGAAAAAGGAAATGTAATAATGGGGTCTTATCTTGAGTCACATTTCAGGGTGGTTAAATATTTTGGATTTATATAATTAGCCAGAAAGAAAGCAATAATACTACAACTGATGACTGGGGGTATGAAGCATACAGTGACACATGTTCAATCATCCTTGACCAGATAATCACTAATACTGAAAGTATAATCAAGGAAATGGAAATTGCAGGATTATCAGGGGAAAATAACCTCTGAATATAACCCATGTAATGCTGAAGTTCTTTAAGGAAAACTAATGTGGAATGTAGTCAAATAAGAATCTTGTACTTAGCAAATACAGCAATTCTAATGAACTAAAAATGTTATTACTGTCTAAATTCTTACCATATCTTAAAAAAATGTAAGAGATTTGTAGAACAAAGTCGTAATGATACGAAGTTGGTATGGATTTATCAGAAATAGGTTTTTCCAGATTAACTTTTATCTCAGATCATTCCTTGAGTAGATTAATAGATTAGATGGCATGACAGTGAGTAAAATTTTGAATATTGAACTCTGTATTCATTAGTGTTTTTCATCAGACTGGAATGAAAATATCCAAGAAATCCTATGAAATTGTTTTTGAGTTTTTGTAGACAGAAACCCAACTTTTAATATATAGGTAATATTTGTTTGATTATGGTAATTGGGAACTCTGTCCTTAAGTGGACCATGGCAACTTATAGTGGCAGTTGCAGCAATTTTGGTTGCTATCATTAAGTGAATTTTGTGAGTCAGTAAGCACAGCATCATATGATTGCCATTTATGATCTTCTGCCAGCTTCCTTACTGATTTTGGTTCTTGGAAGCCAGGAGTGAAGGTTGCAAATGGCGATCCTGTGACTGTGGGACCAAGCAACCATTATGATTGTTCCAATGATTCTTTTCCAAAAGTCAGCTTCATTTCAACTTCATTGAAAACATTTTGTTTGTTCAAGAAGCTCTGACTGAATCGTGAAGAATGAAATGATTTATATCTGAGTGTTTTATTCTTGGGGTGGAGAAGCTTCTGCCTTTATGTATTCTTAGGTTTAAAGTGTGCACGTACCATATTTTTTGCAGTATGACGCACTTCCCCCCCCAAAAAAAGCGGGTGGGAATGTCTGTGTGTCTTATAGAGCAAATATTGCAGCGGAGGGAGGGGGTTGGTGTGGTGGCTATTGCCGTTTGCCGCCACCGAGGAACGCTGGAGCGTTCACTGCCAGGCAGCTGATTGGCGGTTGGATCGGCCTCCCGGAATACTGCCAATCAGCTGTTCTAGGTGGTGGGGATCACCAATTGGCGTCACCAATCACCACTGCCAAATGGCAGTGATAGGCTGATCCACAGGCTCCTTCCGGGAGGCTGATCCAACCACCGATCAGCTCCTTGGCAGCAAAGGTTCCAGCGTTTCCTGGTGATGGCAGTAGCTCAGCTCAGTTGATCGGTGGTGGGCGCAATGGAACGGAGCCCTAATGAGTCACATGAAGCTGACCTTGCTGTTTGCTGCAAGGACACTAGCCAGATGAATACCAGATGGAAGCTAGGAGGCAGAGGCAGACTTTTTTTCTTGTTTTCCTCCTCTAAAGCTAATATGCATCTTATGGTCCAGTGCGTCTTACAGTGCAAAAAATATGGTATGTTATGTTAAGTTGAAAATCCTCCTAAGATTTTCAGATATTACTGCATGGTATGAAATGACAACATTGCTTTGTTTGTTGCTTCTTCTTTTTCTGTTATGGAGGAGCTTCTGTTGTATCTTTTTCTGGATTTGATGAAGGTCTAGTTGGCATAGCCACAGGTTCTGAAGGCTTCCTTTATGTGCTTGATCAAGGCAGAAGCTTCTTCACCCCAAGGATAAAATACCCAGACATAGACTGAGCAATATTATATATGCAGTGCAGTGAGACGTGCAGAGCTGTACATTGGGAAACAAAACAACCATTTCACCAATGTATGATTCAAACCCATCAGGACAGGATTCAGCAGTCCATCTACATCTGAAAGACAGGTCAGTCAGATAGCAAAGTTCACATTCTGGACAAAGAAAACCATTGGGAGCGGTCAAAGAGGTCATCTTTGTTAAAATTGAACACCCCTCTCTTAACAGGGGGAGGGATATGACATCACCTATCTCCTGCTTACAACACAGTTCTTTTTGCAGTCCCAAGGTGTTTCCACACCCATTTGCACTCTGATTCAGATGAGTCTGAGGATAGAGATAAACCCCCAAGTGGCCTCAATGACTTTAAGAGAGTTAATGACCAACCCTCAAAGAGCTAACTACCAGATGACTGCAAAGAATATAAAGCCTATTTCCCACCATTCAGTAAAACTGAAGAAGCTTCTTAGAGAAGAAGCAAAATGATTTCAAGGTGAAAAACCAAGAATGTCCAGTTGCCTTTTTGAAAAAGCATCTTTGGGACAATCGTAAACTGGATGATTGAGATATTTAAACATTGTGATTGTGAACCAGTTCCCAAGTGTCTATTATCATGTGACCATGGAGATGATGTAACTTTGAATAGTTGCTAAACAAATGGTCATCAAGTGAGGATTTCCTGTAGTACAGATTTGTGTATTGAATTATCTTGACTTCAGGAGTGGTTTCCAGTTTTTATTAAATTCTCTGTCAGATTCATTTTTTGAGATGCAAAGTTTTTCTATACATCAGTATATACTCTCATACTGAAATTTAATTAATCATTCTTCCATAAAAGGGAACAAATATGTATTCCAATAAAAGGCATATAATATTCTTGCAATAGTTAGTATATACATATAGTATAATATAAACAGTGCTAATTTGGCATACTTTTTGGAATAAATGATTTTGTAAAGTATAGTAAAAATATTAGGTTGAATGGGAATTTAACTTTTAAGATTTTATTTATTTTAGTATGAATTATTTTCCAAAGGGTTTTTTTTTTGTAAATATTTTTTATTTTTTTCAAACATAAACATAAAATATAACTTTCAGAAACAGA
>JANHZT010000526.1:98559-114193 GCA_032468215.1 Stegonotus admiraltiensis
GCCCCTGCTCAAGAAGCCTTCTCTGGACCCAGCTGTTTTGGCTAATTATCGTCCGGTCTAAAAAATTTTGTTTTAGAAATTTGAGGGGTGAAAGTAGAGTTTAATAACATCATACAGTGCTGTATATTGGAACTAGTAATATGAAGTCCTCCGTATATTTTGGACTACAGTTCCCACAATCTCTTCACTTTGGTCATGCCTGCTGACTGTAAAGTGCATACATTGCCTACCAGGCTATATTTAAAATGGTATGTTATTGAAAGTAGGATGCTTGATTATTTGTTTTGTTTTTTGGTATGATCATTGCTGTGATTTCTGAGACTAGAAACTGTTTGCTTTTGATATTGCAGAAGCAAATTCTAGGTGTCAAACACCAATCAAGATGAAGCCAAATATAGAGCCTCCAGAAAATGTTGAATGGAGTGGTGCTGAAGCTTCTATGTTCAGGGTTCTCATTGGTACCTACTATGACAATTTCTGTGCAATAGCCAGGTTAATTGGGACCAAAACATGCAGGCAGGTAAGCTTAAATATTGAAAATGTTTTCAAAAATAGTACTAGCGAAATTTAGTAATTTCAAATGTATCCAATTTTGTGGAGACCATTAATATATCAAATTCAACTCAATAAAACATTGCAATGAAACTTAGGAGATAATTAATATTTTACAGGTATATGAGTTTAGAGTAAAGGAATCTAGTATTATTGCTCCAGCACCTGCTGAAGATGTTGATACTCCTCCAAGAAAGAAAAAAAGGAAACACAGGTAAATCAATAGTATATCAACCATCCCACAACATTTTAAAGTGGGGAAAAAAATTTAAAAATATGAATGAAAGAAATGGAACAAATAAAGAAAGCATAAACTATTATTTTTTTGTTAATAGTGCATTCTACGATTGCATCAGAAAATTTTCGATAGTGGAAGAATCTATTGCAAATCAATTTAGAAATTGAAATGCAATTAAAAGGTTGTCCTTACTATAAAGACTTCTTGAGATATAAAAAAAATCTGTTTTAAATGTTCAAGTAATAACTTTTTAAAGTTCAAAACAAATATAAATAATGGATTTTTTCCTAAAATAATTTCACTGCCAAAATTTTCAGTGAAATATGGCAATATGGAGAAAGGATGAAAGTAGCTGTGTCTAGTTTGTTGATATCATTATGTCATCACCTCACCATTTGTGATTGTAAAATAGATTTACAATAGATAGATTTACAATGGGATAGAAAAAGGATTTCTATCCCAATTGTTATTTGATTTGTATCCTGTCCTTCTATGCAGAGATCATTGAAGATAGCTAACAAAAAATAATAACTGTTAAAGCCACAAATATGAAAATCACTATTAACATCCATCAATCAGCTGAACTATATTGTCAGGAGGAATGAATATGGAATCTTCATAATGCCATAAAAAATAGTGGGGATGATATTCATCTGCTGACTTCTGAATTTTCCAGTTACCAAGATTGGATCATTTATGTTCCATCTTGCCCAGAATGCTCATCATTAGCAAAACACAAAAGTGTGCAGTCAGTACACAAGAAGACTCTATAAATCATCTGTATACTAGCAGTTTTAATTTAGGGTCCCTCAGTATTTCCACATTTATCTGTAAGGCAATTATACTTTACTGACTTTCTTTAGTGAACCCACCCATGTAAAATCTAATTTCCTTCTACCAAAAAAGGGTTATATCTTATTTTTTTTGTAGATGGATAGTAATATGAAGCTGTAAGCATTTCTATCTAGTCAATGTTCTGTTGATTAAAGCATTGTCTCCATCCAAGCAGTGTAAATTGTGAATGAACTGAAACCCCAGAGCCAGCCCATTCTGTTTGACCTATACAGGTAGTTCTTGATTTACAAATGTTCATTCAGTGTCCATTTGAAATTACAATGGTGCTGAACGAACTGTGCCTAAAATTATGCCTGTTGCAGACACCTCTCCCAAGCAGTCACGTAATCAGAGTTCAGGTGCATAGAAGTATGTCTACTACACCTATGAGTGGTCACAGGGATACTGCAACTCCTCCCACCTGCCTCTTCCCCCCTCCAAATCTATGCCTTTAAATGTTGGGGAAATTCCAATGCAGTATGAAGCTGACTACCTGGGAAGCATTCACAGTAGACTGCAAAACAGCAGTCCTGCAGGTAGCTCCAAACACCCTGGAGATTCCAAGGGTGCGAAGCAGCCTTCTTCAGCAGCCCCCTGTCGCTGCCCTGCACTGCATTGCACCAACTGATCTTCACTGTTTTCTTCATCTTTTGCAAGAGACTGAATTCACTGATTCGTTTTTTTTAAAGAATGCAGTCTTAGGTGACATTATGACACTTGTTTCTGAAAGTGATACAATATATCAAAATTTATTTTTTTAAAATGCAGCTTGAATTTGGTGCATTTTCCATGTAAAAAAAATCTATTAACTATATTGTGTTTTTCTTTTTATAGACTGTGGGCTGCTCATTGCAGAAAGATACAGCTAAAGAAGGGTTAGCATCTTTAAATTTATGTCCTGAAATTCTGTTTTTGTTAATTATCCTGTAAATTTTATAAGCACGTGGTTCCAGTGTGTATATGGAGACATTTTGTCCCTAAGGGTATTCTAGTTCAGTTTAAGTCAGAAAGCTACCTTGATTTGATTGTCCTACATGGGAGGAATAGAAATTATACTGACTCTAGGCTCAGTATAGTATTTTCCCAGTTCTAAGAATATAACAGGGAAGTGGGAAGATTTTGGGCTTGATACACTTCCAGAACATGAAACCTTACTTTTTTCAAAAAAAATTACAGTAGACAAACAATAATGGTGTGTCTTTATAATTCTTGCATCAGGAGACATCCAAAAATACCTTTTCCATATTGCTCCTTTGGCTCAACACAGGGAAAGATAGGAGAACTAAAAGATTCTGTTTAAGTGCATTGAATTTAGATTATTTCCCTTATCTTTCCCTAATTATTGAAAACATATAGGGATGTGCAGGGGTTTTATGTAATTATTTGGCTGAAAATATATTCTTCATAAAATCACTTTTTTTGCCCTTAATAATATCTACATTTGTTGTTGTTCAGATGGATCATCTAATCATGTTTACAACTATCAGCCATGTGATCATCCACGCCAGCCTTGTGACAATTCATGTCCGTGTGTCATTGCACAGAACTTTTGTGAGAAGTTCTGTCAGTGCAGTTCAGAATGTAAGTATTGGGGAAATTTCACTTTAATATGATTTGAACAAGAAGTCTCACTGATGAAGATTTAAAGCCATTCTTGTGAAAAGCTTAACAAAGTTTAATAATTCATTTTGATTTTAATAAAATGGTCAGATGGCAGGAAATGGAAAAAGAGGGCTCACAATTTGCTTTTTTGGTGCTGCTGTGAAGTTTTCTCCCAGTGGTAGAATATGGTAGAAGATTCAAGGCAGAATGATCCCTATTTGAAAATATACGAGGGGCAAATTGCTAAAGCTCTTCCACTTCAATCTATACTCCCTGTCTAGTTAGCTGTATTTTTTTCTTTTGGTTCCGATACGTTTTTTTTAAATAAACCAATACCCCGCAATTGTAAACTATGATATTAAGTTTAGCCTAATAGAGGAAGGAGACTGAGCAGATAGTCATTCAGACTGAAAGACTGGATTTTTTAAAAAAATACTCAGTGTCAGGTTAGTTGTTTCAAAAACAGATTGGACAACCATTTGACTGGCATGTTATAAGGTTTCAGCCTTGAACAAGGGATTGGACTAGAAGACCTCTGACATCCCTTCCAGCCCCATGATTCTATGTTCTGTTTTCTTACTTAAATTGTAGATAAAACTCATTTAAAACAGGCAGTTATTGTGTCAGTCATAGCAGCCATTAACATTTCCCAGTGCAATAGTCCCCCCCTCCACCCCCCATGATTATGTTCTTTTGAAGCTTATATTTCTTCATGAAGATCAGTAATAATGAATAAGATCCAAGAAGGGAATCTTTCCTAGTATTTTTTGTATTCTTTCAGAGAAGGCATTTATAAAGAAATTTATAGAGAATATTCTAAAGTTCAATCTTCTAAAGTGCAATTCATGGAAGCAGACAGATTCATAGTTTTAGGCCTGGGACCATATCCAGCTCTAGGAAAACTATATTGGCCTCTATAACCATCAAAAATTTGCCTCAGAACTATAATTTTGGTGAAAAGGATTATTTTAACTGTAAGGAATATTACTTGTATATATTAAAAATTGAATTCAATATAAATCACATTTCATTTTTGTTATGGCCTGAGCTATTCCTTTGTTCTGCATCTTATATCTCCTATACTCCTACATTTAAAAATTAGCTTTAATCTTTGAAAAGTTGAAAATGGTTCTGAAGGATTTCCTACTATAGGTCCCCAGATCTTTTGCAGCATATAGCATTTTTTCACAGTGTTTATGGAGGATGAAAATTTCCAAAGCTTTATAGATACTGCAGTTTGAATAGACAGTATTTTAAATAACATATCTAAAATGTATGAGCTGCTTGTACATGCTACTACCTGAACTGTTTAGATAAGAAACCTCGATATGTAATGCCATGGTTTACTTGAAGCTCTTTGGGTTTCTACTTCAGTTTTCTCCAGCAGTTTGTAACAGGAGTTAAATAAATTGATTCAGCTTTCATTTTTCTTTTTAAAGGCCAAAATAGGTTTCCTGGATGCCGTTGTAAAGCACAATGCAATACAAAGCAGTGTCCTTGCTACTTAGCTGTACGTGAGTGTGATCCAGATCTCTGTTTGACATGTGGAGCAGCTGATCATTGGGATAGCAAAAACGTGTCTTGCAAGAACTGCAGCATTCAACGAGGGTCCAAAAAGGTGGTTCATCTTTTTATGAACAGATGACACATTTTATCTTTGTTCATGATAGACATCTCTGCAAAATGTATAGAGCATGGATGCCTTGAGCATTCTTCTTCAAGAAAGTGGAAGATGGTTTTTACATAACCTGCTCCCTGATTTATATTACTTAGTTTGTTGGAGAATCATCTAAGTGTGTTTTTTGTTAGGATTGTAAACAATTCTAGTTTTATTACTTCATGTTTGCAACTACAGGATGTGTGAAACTGTATATTCAGAAATTGTATATTCTCAATGCACAGTTTACACACGCTATTGGAAGTTCAGTTATCAAATGCTTGTATATTGTAGCTTGTATGATCAGCCATCTGGAACACTGTTCTAACATAGAAACCACCAAACTATACACTAGGATTGGCACATAAACATAATACATTTATGGTAGACTATCCCATAGAACTTGTTGTTTAGTAAACATACCGCATTATCTTCTCAGACAAAAAATATGCACATCTGAAGTTGCTACTTTCATTTTTAACAGAAATTAAGCAACACAAAATAAATTCAGTGGTGGAAAGCAGAAGGTTCTGTAATAGCACTTTCTTCTGAAGGTTCACCATGTTAAGCTTTTGTAAAAATAGGAAACTGCACTACTATACAATATATTCATTTTTGTTATATTTCTAATAGTACAGTGGAATTTTATGGGAATGCCAGAGACTAGTTTTTATGTCTTAACTAAAGCTTGCTTTTAATGGCACAGTTCTATGCAAATTAGTGCTATATTGTTCTTATTCTGATTCTATTCATGTTAATGGACTTGTACAGAATTCCCTTGTAGATAATACAGTAGCAGTGACACAAAACAAATAAGCTTTGAGTGAAGTGCTGCTCCTATATGAGGTATAATTTTAACTGACACATAGCTGCTTCACTTGATTCCTTTGCAGTTTTGAAATACCTGCATTCATGCTGATGCAAAGTTTCAAAAGACTCAAGAAAAAATGGGGTGGGATGGAAGTTACTCTGATGTGGGTTCAATGGAAGATCATTTTGTGTTTCAGAACTGTATTTTCTGTGAATGTCTATGAGTCCGCATGTCAGAACTTCACTTTATATGAACAAGCACTAAAAACGAAATCATTTATTGTTCGTTAACTACTTTGCTTGTTTTTTGTCCCTTTTAATATTGCATACTGTGTATTTTGTTAGAATTAAGTATCTTTTTAGTTTTATTGGCTTGTTTAAGGCACTTGCTTTTTCATTCTGCTAGCATCTGCTGCTAGCACCTTCTGATGTGGCAGGCTGGGGGATTTTCATTAAGGATCCAGTGCAGAAAAATGAATTCATCTCTGAATATTGTGGCGAGGTAAGAACAACTGTTTTGCATAGTATTTTACACCCAAATTATTGTGAATCCTTCCAAACAACAACATATTGTATGTTTTTATAAATAAGTAATATGGGAGAGATGATAAGCAGGAGTGGGTTTCAAAACCCATTGCTACAGGTCTGCTGGTGGGCGCATGTGTGCTCGCTCGCACGATGCTTCTGTGCATGCAGAGAAGCATCCCAGCAGGTGGGTGGAGCCTCCCGCTGCTGCTGCTACCAGTTGCTTGATCTGGGGTGAACTGGTAGCAACCCACCACTGATGATAGGTCTATAAACATCCATATGAAAGAGCATATGTTGCTTGGCTTGTATTAGAATTTTGAAGAATGTTGTATACATGGAGAGAAGGGGAATTGGATGACATTTTAAGAAAAAATATCCTGCATTCTAATATACAGAATCTAAATATCCCTAGGTTTAGAAGTGATATAGGTATAGCAATTTGAAAGGATGTTGCTAATAATTGATAGTTTTAGGAAAAAAGGTTTGGGAATATTTCAAATCTGTTTCTTTTCCTCTGAGAAACACAAAAAATAGCCCTGTAAGGATGACACAAATAGAGAAGCAGGAATAGACACATAGAGGGAGATATCTCTTCCTCATTCTCAGTAATCAAGTGATGATAAAAATAGTTTTATTTACCCTTCTCTGCATAAAAAGTACTGGAAGCCTTTCTCTTTGTAAGCTTTTGTACAGATTTTACAGAAGTAGGACTCATTCTTTTTGATTTTGATAGGATTCCTCCCCATCACCCAGATTTCAAGTTAATCATCCTAAATTGATTAGGGTATCATCTGAAAATCTGTTGGGCCAGGAGTCTAATTTATTCCACCAGTTTTTCCAATGGATCAAATGTATAGAAAAACTGCTTTATTCAGTCGCTAGGCAGGAGAATAGTATGACAGTGATGCACTTCCTAATCTACAGATAACTTGGACCCCATTAGTATATGTCAATATGCTGCAGTATAAGTTCCAATTCTTAATTTTAAATTTAATTAAAATGAGAATGTGGCATGTTGCACTGCGAAGTGCACTGTGCAGTATCATCTATATTTGCAAGATTGCCTTTAGTACCCATTGCCATAAAAAAAATGGTGAGGTAATTCCAGGCCACTATTTTGAGACCCGGGCAAACAACAACAAATAAGGTGAATTTGTAAGGGAAGCATACTAAAATGCAGGAGGGGTTTGATGCAGGAACAGCTTCATCAGTTTGTTTTCTAGTAAATGAGTATTTTGTAGCTTGCCATATTCAAGTAAGCCTTTTGAAGAGTATAAGCACAACTTGCTCTCAAAATTTAAAGGAGCATCTTAAGGCCATACAACACAAAAAATTCTGTTCATACATTTGATATACAACTGAGAATAAAATTTATATTGTATATAAAAGGCTCATGCATTCTGTCTAAAGCAAGGCATTGGAAAAAGTAGGGTCTGAAAGGTGAATTCAAAACACCAATAACAGTTTTCAAACTGTGGTACCACCTTTCCAGGGTCAAGCAATTTTTAGAGATTGTAGGGGTGTTTTTTCCATTAAAGTTAATCAGATAAATCAGGAGCACTATCAACAGTTGCCTAAATTTTTGCTTGGGCAAGGAAAGGACAAAGCTCAGAGCAGGTTTTGAATAATACGAAACATATGGCTCTGTTGCTTTGTCAAAGCATCCTTTATGCCAAAACAGGTTCTGCCTGTTACCAAACCATCTTTAAAATATTATTTTCAGATTATTTCTCAGGATGAAGCAGACAGAAGAGGGAAAGTCTATGATAAATACATGTGCAGTTTTCTATTCAATTTGAATAATGGTATGTATATTGCTGTCTTTAGCCTCCTTCTACTTTATTCACATTTATTATCTCAAATATTGGCCACAATACTAATATTGCTTCCAGTTATCTAATCAGAATTGCTAAGATTTTAAGTTTGAAATGTTTAATGTTCTTAACAATAGAAGAAAATATTTTAATGTTAAATGTTATCAGGAATTGAAAACCTAACAAACAATGGTAAAAAGCAGATTAATTTGTAGATGTGACCAGCAAAGATGGCACCTCATGAAAACCGGAAAAGTGTTAATTGATGAAAATACCCAGAATATTTCACAGAAAGTATTTAAATATTATGTATGATACCTGATAGAATACAGATTAAAACATACATCACAAGTTGTGATGCAGGGAGTTTATAAGCCAAATCAGTAATTAAAGCATAATAATTCAAGTGACAGATAAAGCTATACTTGCAGAATGAGTCATTTTTTTCCTAAGAACATTACTATATTTCCTACATTTTCAGGCAGTTGTGAATTTATCTGTTGTTTTTAATTTAGATTTTGTGGTTGATGCAACACGGAAGGGTAACAAAATAAGATTTGCAAACCATTCAGTCAATCCCAACTGCTATGCAAAAGGTAAATATAGATACCGGAGTATATCATACTCGCTTTTTAAACAGATGACTCTTGTAAAATCTTTCCTCAACTTCACTTTTTCTTTTACAGTTATGATGGTTAATGGAGATCATAGAATAGGCATATTTGCTAAGAGAGCCATTCAGACTGGTGAAGAGCTCTTTTTTGATTACAGGTAACGCTAAAACCTAAATCGGGAAAATAATACATTTCAGTATGTAAATTATGAGAATACTTTTAGTAGCTTTTATCAATAAACAATTGCAAACAATGTAGTCAGAATTATTAATTGTAAGCTTCATAAATTATTGGATGTAGAGATAATTAATTTCATTTCTATGGTGTGCTTTTTTATATGTTGTTGGGGTGACTGGAAATCCTTTATGTAAAAAATAAAAAATGAACTGATATGGTTTTGATTTGGCAGAATAGATTGTAGAATGCTTCATGCTACCTTAGAGAAAAGTTAAAATTATAATTGTACTTAACTGTTGTAAAGAAGATTGGAAGCCAATACTTTATATCTTTCCCCCTACTTTTCTTTTTAAAATATAGCTTTTCAAAAGCTTTTTAGATTATTTTTCTCATTTTCTTTTATTTTAGTTTGCACTATTATTACTGTTAATAGTATTCTTGGGGTACTTTGCTTTAAAAACAATTAAATGCAAATTATTTCTCTTTTTGTTCAGATATAGTCAGGCTGACGCCCTCAAGTATGTAGGCATTGAAAGAGAAATGGAAATCCCTTGATACCAACTACCTCGCCTATAAAACAGCTGCCTTATCTTCAGGAGTTTCTACTATGGGCAATTTTATTTTTAAAAACTGAATTGATGCAATTTGGAATGCAAAATTTGCAAAGTACTGTACCTGTAATTTATATTGACAGATTTTAAAACCAACTTTTTAATGCCTTTTCACCAGCTGCAACATGTTTTGTACCATTGATCTTTTGCAATAATGCAGTGTGGTACACTTTTTGAACCTTGAATAAAGGATACTTGAACTTTGAATTCATATTGTATGTTGCCATCTTTAAATAAAGGCTTGGCTGAATGTATAAATGTAAAAATATTTGAAAGTGTATTTTTTACATAAGAAATCTGCTTTAAATAATTTTAACAAAATAATTTTAACAAAACTTGAATCAAAAATACCTGTGAAAAATTAATACTTTATTGATCCCATAAAGATCACCTTACCACAAGAGCAGTTTTAGTGTTTGTCCAAATTAGTTTGCATGCTCATCAAGTCTTTACACTGACTCTTATCAACACATAACGTGACAAGGGATTTGTTTTTACAGTTAGTTTATCAGAGCCTGACATGCTTGATATGGGCTGAGAAAAGGATGTTGATCCAAGGTTAGCTATCTGGCTTCTATGCTTAGCCTTCTATAATTAGAACCTGCTTTTAGTTCAGTATCTTAATGATTATATCCTATTTTTTACATCAAGAATTGTATGTTGTTAAATTAAACAAGTTATTTTCTTTTGTCCTAGTGAACTTTATTCATCTTTTTACAGTGAGCTATAAAAAGGTCTACAAATATAGCATGTGTGTTCATCATGACTGTTTCTGCTCTTCCCTCACTCTTCAACATGCTGTAGAAAAAAATTCTTATAATTAATAACAGCAGAAGCCATCTCGGAATAGTATTGAAATATGTATATATTACATAAGAATAGAATCCCTAATGAATAAACCTGCAGATTGCGCCCATGTTAGAACCAATATTCCCACTATTTTAGATATTAAATATGAGCACACATAACATAATTTTCTGTCACTAAGAGTACTATTTAGCAATAAAGTGTAGATGAGTATTCTTACATGTGGGATACAGGCAGACCTCAAGTTACAACAGTTCATTTAGTGGCCGTTCAAACTTACAACAGCACTGAAAAAATGACATGACCTTTTTTTATACAGTGTTTCCCTGAAAATAAGACCCTGTCTTATATTTTTTTTGAACTCTGAAATAAGCACTTGGCCTTATTGCCATGCGCTCAAAAGCCGATTGGGCTTCTTATCAGGGGAGGTCTTATTTTGGGGGAAACAGGGTACTTACAACCATTGCAACGTCACCATGGTCACCTGATCAAAATTCTGAAACTTGGCAACTGACTCATTTATAATGGCTAGTATCCCAGGGTCTTATGATTCTGTAACCTAACAAAAAAGTCAGTGGGGAAGCCAGATTCACTTAATACCTGTGTTACTAATTTAAAAACTGCAGTGATTTGCTTAATAACTATGATAAGGGTTGTAAAATTGGGCAAAATTAACTAATGTCCCATTTAGCAACAGAAATGTTTGGCTCAATTATGATTGTAAATTGAGGATTACTTGTACTTAATTTTTCCTTCCCTCTGTTTCAAAGGAAACAGATCAAGACTGATTTGAGCTGTGTGAAGTTTTACTTTGTGGCACTAGAGATAATAATACTGAAAGCAAAACACTACCCAGGTCATCTGGCTTTCATATTCATTGCTCCTTTTATTTACATTTAAGAAAGATAAAGTCATGTAACTTAACAATAAACCAAATGCAACTTGTACAGAAATTTTTAATTTTTTATTTATCGCACATTAAAAAATGAAACACACTATACAAATGATTTTTCATAGCAGATTACACATGTGCCCAAATCAGATTCTCTCAAAAGTGCTGCCAACGTATAAGTGCTGTCTGGGGAAACAGCTCTTCCTTTGTATAGCCAATGTATTGATTTAAATGCAGTAGCATGCAACCTCCAGTAGAGAAGGTTTTAGATTCCATTCTGTTCTTAAATTAGATTAAATGGCATTGGTGTCCATATTTACAAACTTGAAATGTATCAATCCTGAGCAGGTCTGATGTAATTCTAGGACTGGCAGATGGTAGTCCTGGTCTTAGTTATAAAAATGGAGATCCAGACAGCAGCAGACCAACAAGTTTTATTCTCTTTCAAACTTGTTACAATTTAAGAGTGACACAGACAGCTGCTATAAATTGTTAAGCCAAATAACTGTAGGTGTCCTTTTCACCATCCACCCGCTCCAAGTATTCCTTCTCTATTAGAATATCAATGCACTTCTGAAAATAGAAAGAAAAACAATTACTGAGATGTTTTAACTACTTTTATCCTGTGACGCTCAGTGTTTAACAAGCTTTAACAATCATTTAACTAGTGAAGACATACTGAAACAACAAAACTTTTCTTTACCTGACATTAAAAAAAAATGACATGGGGAAAAGGCAAAAGAAATGGTAACTGCTAGTTACCTTTAGTATTAACAGGTAACCATTATCTGTTAGTACCAAAAATCTTCAAGCAAAAGATTCATAAAGTACACATATTGCATCTACAAAATAAAGGACTGAATTTATCATCTAATGGTAGAGGGATTTCAAGGGAACTGAAGTACAAGAATGGCTAAAAAGTTGAGTTTAATTATAAAACAGTAACTACTATTCTAAACGGTAAGATTTAAACATAAACATGTAATTCAAGTTATATTTTTCTGGCTGCCGTTTAACTTATAACTTTCTTCCAATATCTTAATTTAGTGCAATACCACATATTTTCCAATATGCTAAAAGAAAAATTTTCCTGTTGAGCAATCTTCATGCAAATGAATATATCAATGTTTGCCAAGCTAAGACTTTTGCCTTCTAGATAATTCTTTGGATCAGGGGCCACAGCCCAGTGCCAGCCCAGTCCAGAATGCGGAAATAGTGGATGAACACACATGAAGCTGCATTTGTGAAAGTGGTGCACACAAAACTATCCCTTTTCCTTCCCCACCCTGCCACCTCTGCCAGTCACCAGAGCCAAAAGGTTGAAGACCACTGCTTTAAGACAAACCTTTATTACTGGGACTCGTGGTTTGAATCTTGATGACAGCTGGGTAAGCACTTCTCCAAGCAACTGCTGATGCTTAAGGACTTTTCTCATCTTCATAATCCTCACAATAGCAGCCTAATATACACAAAATTTCGAGTTAAAGCCCAATCCTTGATCAACAAATACTACCAAACACAAATAATAATCAAAGGTGTAGAGGTGATTGTTATTTCAAAAATGGATGAATACTAACAAGTATGTCATTTGACTGACCATTTCACAACAAAAATAAAACTGCTAGCTTAAATCTTGAGACATTTAAATACATTCTACATAGATATAAGTTTGTCTCTAACTCATATATACCAACTAAGGAATGTAGGGAAAACTGATTTTTTTTCTGCCAGGAACAGTTCTATAATGGCAGAGAATAGCAACTTTGATCAGAATATACATGCAAGTGAATTATACAAATGTCAAATTAATTAGGTGCTGCTTTGGGTAAGAGAAATAAAATTGAAATGAATTTTAAAATGGTGCAAATGGTTTAAAACTGTTTCTGTATATTTTTTTTTCCCGTTTTCTATAAATGTCCAAGGATGAAGAGATAAAAAGGGGTTCATAACTGGTTGTGTTTGCTTTCTTCTTAAGAATCCTTCTTAAAGGATCAGAGAAAGGAACTTAAGAAGCACAACCTCATAAAATAATTTTAATGATATATTAAATACAGTTCAAACAAAGGCAGATTGAAGCATTTGTGAGTGGGGCCTCTCAGGAAATGGTAAATATAGGATAGAACTCTGCAAAAACCTTTCTGGTCACCGCTTCCACCTGCTCTTGAGCAAGAAGTGTAACTCTAGGAGGGTCCCTAGATCCATCTGAGGAAGTGTAACTCAATCAAAAAGTAAAGTTGAAAGGTTTCCAGAAACAGAACACGCACAACCACAACCATTCAGCCTACTAAGATTTACTATAAAGCTTTTCCAATCCCTCCAGATCTTAATAACCTTTAAGCTTCATTTGGTCAGTCAGGGGTTACAATATTCAACTGATTATTATTATTATTACCAGCAATGATCATATTCTATGGCCCCATTAAGAGCAGGAAGAATGTCAAACCCTACAAAGGTATATCAGGCTTAATCTCACCCTTTCCAACATCAACAGGAAATGATCTCAGAGAAAGAAAGGAGGAGCATCAGTGCAACACAGTCCACTGAAGAAGGATATGATCAATTGCCATCAAGAGAAATCAAGCAGGACAAAAATTACACTATCCATTTTCTGACCCTATCAATGATTGTCTACAAGCATGATCACTTTAATTTCTGCATTATACCCCGGTTTGAAGCCTGATTGAAAATTGCTTAATTTTGATTGACTATTCATTTGTTTGTTCTATTTCTATAGCTGTTCAATTCAACCGAATAACTCTGAGTTGTTTACATTCCTTAAATTATAAAACAATTAAAAACAATAAAAGTAAAGTAACCAGAAAAAAAATACAAAGAGCAGCCAAGAGTATTACTCGGGCAGCACATTTCTAAGTTTTTAAAGCCTTGCGAAAGGACAGCAGGGTTGGAGCCAATCTAATCTCTGTGGGGCGAATATTCCACAACGCAGAAGCACAGCCCAATCTGCTGGATCGAATTGCACAGGTAGAGACTCTTAGAAAAAGGTCACTCCGGTAACCTGGTGTCAAGCCATGTAAGGTTGTAAAGAAAACCAGCATCTGGAATTGCACGCAGAAACACACCAGCAATCAGTTCAGCTCACTGCAATAGGTCATCCACAGCATCACTTAAGGGGCCTTGACTGGAGATATAGAGCTGAGTGCTATCTGCACATTGATATCTCACTCCAAACAAATAGATAGCCTAAGCCAATGGCCTCATGTAGGTGTTAAATAAGAGAGGAGAGAGAAAAGAGACTTGATCTTTTCCTTCCCATCAACATTGACTGACATTGACCCCACAGGAAGGAGTAGAACCAGCACAACACAGTGCCATTGAACCCCAGCTTCTGGAGCTGGCACAGAAGGATATCATAATCCACCAGGGTTGGGTTTTGTTTTTTTAATGCCACTGAGAGTCAAGAAGAGTCAGGAGTGTTGTACTACTTCATTCTGTTCATGCCAGAAGTTATTCATGATCAATACTGTTTCAATCTCAAACCCTGGCCTGAACCCTGACTGAAGGAGATCTAGATAATCCACTCCATCCAGGTCCTCTGGAGTTGCCCTGCGGCCTTCTCTCCATAACCTTCCCTAAAAAGGGGAAATTGGAAATTGAACAAAAACTTGGTTGGGCTGAAAAACGATCTTTTGAGAAGGGGGTGCACCCTTGCCTCTTTTAGAGTTAGCATCCTTTCAAGGATGAGGTAACTACAACAGAGATCCAACCTCACAACCCCTCCCACACAGCCTTAATAAGCCAGGAAGAAACATTTTTTCCTTCAAGACATTCCATTCTGAAGCTGTAACACCTTCTCTACAAGTTTTTCATGATTATTAGAAACTAATTGAAAAATGTAGTGATTGTTGCTTGAGAAAGAAAGCACTACTGCCTCCTTCAAGACAGAAGAGACAACCCCCACCACTTCATATTGAACTCATTGTCACTTCAACCAACTCTCACGTCATTTCCTGGACAGTCTTAACTAACCATGACAGATGTGAATTTAACAGACAGGTAGCCACACAGTGACACTCCCCCACAAACCCTATGCACTTCCTCAAAACTCAGACTCAAACAACTTAAGACAACAAGATAAAACTCCACTAGACAACCTGGCTGGACCTGCCCAGATGGACAGTAACACAGAATAAAACTGAACTTTATTCATAGGATGCTGAAATGCTATCAATATAGCCATTCAGATGTACAGGTAGCGAATAGTGATATTTTGGACCAGAATTTCCATCAGTAAAGTGCAATGTCATGTGACCATGCTGTTTAGTGATGCAAATTCCATCAAGTCCAATTGACATCATTAAGTGACTCCTTAAAAATAACATCAAGTGGGACTTCCGGGTTGGCAACGCTGTCATTGAGGACGATCCTTTTGGGTCGCCAGCCCCGTGATCTGTAAAAGCCACCCTGGCAGCGTAAATCGGCTGTCAGGAGGCTTGAAACTCTTTCCCTCGGGAGAAGAGGGAGAGAGGAGCAAGTGGGC
>JANHZT010000526.1:120533-131903 GCA_032468215.1 Stegonotus admiraltiensis
TTTGTACTGTATGTTTTTTATTCTTGGCTGTTCACCACCCTGAGTCCTTTGGGAGAAGGGCGGTACATAAATCAAATAAATAAATAAATAAATAGATAGATAGATAGATAGATAGATAGATAGATAAATAAATAAATAAATATATTTCAGTTTTTCCTTTTTAATAAATTTAGAGACATTTCTAAAATTTTGGTTTTACATTATGGGATACTGAGTGTAGATTAATGAGAAAAAAAAAGGATTTCAACAACTGTAGAGTCAGGCTGCAGTGTAACAAAATTGACAAAAGTGAAGGGGGTCTGAATACTCTCTGAATGCACTGAATATGCAAACTAACTATTCAAGAGATTTTATCCATGTGGCTTATTTACACAATTTAAACATATATATTTGATTATATTATGATTACATTATTGAGAATATTAATATTAGTATATATTAGCATATTTTGTGTGCTTATTTAAACAAATATGTATTAGAGAAGGCAAATAACATACATGGAGGGGGAGGAGGGGAGTTTTAGAATGTTAATATATAGCATAGAAATGTGTCTACATGCAAGCCATAACATTTATTCCATGCATTATGTCTTTCCCTCCTGCATTTTTCTAAAGGATTATTAAAAGACAGAAATATTAGCAAAATTTCCAAATTCAAGATATAGTATCAGAAAAGAACAAATTTCTTAACATTCTACTTGAATAGCTTTTAAATCAAACTACAGTGAACTTTACCTGTAGTGTATATCGGTTTTTGAAGCAATTGGTAACTAGTTCGCCTTTGGATAGCTGATACAACCATGTTAATTTTCTGCCACTGTGACGACTTGCATAGAAAGCAGTAAATCTCTGATAACTGCGCTCCAGCTGCATTTCAAATCAAATTAAATCAAACCAAACCATATCATATTTACATTTTCAGTCTTAAGCAGAGAAGAGAAATGGAGTGAATAATTGGAGCCAATTATTGTTGATGTTATTCAGCAAGGTTTGTCAAAAGATTTTGGTGCCACTTTATCTACTTGAATATGAACTGGCTATGTGAACACTCAGCTGGGTATGTACTCTTTTAAGGAGAAAGCATACTGTCTACAATAGATTGTACATTTACAGTAATTCTTAAACAAAAATCAGCACTTTGACAGGTTTTTTTTCTTCATTTATTGACAATCATACAATCCATTACCAAGTCTAGCAGAGTCCAGTGTGGCATAATACTACTTTACATAGATGACATAAAACAGACTGTCATCAGCAAAGTATGTGAAAAATATTAAATTTAACATGAAAATGGGTGTTTCGTTCTCAAAAAGCCTAGCAATACTGAATGAAGGCCTTAATTATGTAACGACTCCGCAATTATCATGGGAACTATAGTATTTATTGGATTTATAATCCAATATAAAAAGTACAAGTTCCATAAATAAGATTTAAAATCAGCAGCTAAAAAGCTGCACCTCACCTTGTTCCTTATTTCCTAAAGTTTGGAGGAGATCACCATCTTGATCACTTTCCAGAAACTTTTAATAGAGAGGGAGACAAACTATTCCATAAGGTTAGGACAACTGCAAAGAAGGCTTATTTTTGAACCCATAACCTGCTGGCCTATTCTGGGAGGGAGATCTTCAGTATATTGCTCAATCATGTACATAGGTATATTGTATTAGGAGAAGTTGATTCTATAGCTTTTAGGACTGGTCAATATATTGCTTTATAGGACTGTGCTTGAAACCACACAATCAGCTTAGACAGAGTGGAAAGTACACCTGGAAAATGTCCAAACTATCTCTTTGACTCAAGATCAAATAAAGAACATACACAAAAAGTAGTTGGCATCACTGGTTTGCTGTGAAAGATAGATTTGTGGGTGAGAAAAGGGTTCAAGTAGAAAGAGATGGGTAAGCCCTAATTCAATAATCAGGTATGATTACATCAAAGAGATTGCTATCTTATTATGGACTAATCTGCCATTAAAGATATTACTAAATGTAATGCGTCAACCAGATTCTACTTTACCGTCACCCTTCCAGAATACTAGAGTCTCCCTATATCTTAAAATAGAGACTTAGAAACGAAGATGGTCTTACCTCTGATGGAAGAGCAAATGCACAAGACATTTGAAAGGGCCAAGATCCAGAGCTTAGTACTTGTATGCTGAAGTCCACTAGTATAAAAATATGAACAATTAAGTCAGTAATTTTATTTTAGTCACTGACCAACAGAACAGATTAAATGAACAATTATTTGGTTAGGAAAAGATAATGCTATGTACAAATGTTATGTAAAAATTAAAGAAAAATAAGGAGAGTTTTGTTTTCAAAGGTACCATAAAATATATTGGAGAAAATTGCATAGAAATTATTAAAAACACAAGAATAATTGAAGTAAATTACAAATATCATCCAATCAATTCAAGTAATAAAAATATTAACTGCACAATTCCACGACCAATGCATCCTATATTTAATTAAATATATTGCAGCTTTGCAATATCTTATCCATGTTTAATTCAGCCATATGACAACTCCCAGCTACACTTATAGATCATATAAACTAAGGCAAGTAGAATCAGACTTCATTGATACTTGCATTGATGCAACCTCAAAATTCTAGATCTACAGACAAAATTGAGAAGAAGAAAAAAAAAGAAACACTGACTTGGGGACAATTGCCAAGAAAATTGAACATGTACAGGTAGTCCTCGACTTACAACAGTTCTTTTAGTGACTGTTCAAAGTTACAACAGCACCGAAAAAAGTGACATGACTGTTTTTCAGTTACAACCTTCACAGCATCTCCATGATCATGTCATCAAAATTCAGATATTTGGCAACTGGTTCATACTTATGACCATTGCAGCGTCTCGGGGTCATGTGATCACTTTTTGTAACTTTCTGGCAAGCAAAGTCAATGGATAGGCCAGATTCACTTAACAATCCGGTTACCAATTTATCAACTGCAGTGATTCACTTAACAATATGGCAAGAAATGTCATAAAATGGGGCAAAACTCACTTAACAAATTCTCACTTAACATAAATTTTAGGTTCAATTGTGGTTGTAAATCAAGGACTACCTGTATATCTACACTGTGCACAATTATTAGGCAAGTGAGTCTTTTGATCATATTATCATTTTATGCATATTTTCCACCTCTAAGCTGTATAAATTTGAATGGTTATTGGATATAAGCATATCAGGTTATATGTATTTGTGTAAAAAGGGAGGGTGTGGCCTAAGGAGATCAATACCCTATAACAAGATGTGCATAATTATTAGGCAGCTTCTTTTCCTCAGGCAAAATGGGTCAAAAAAGAGATTTAACTGACTCTGAAATGTCAAAAATTGTAAAAAGTCTTTCAGAGGGACTTTGAAAGTACTCTTGGACTTTGCAGCACTCTTGAAATTGCTAAGATATTATGGTGTGATCACACAAACATCAAACATTTTGTTGCAAATAGTCATCAGGGTCACAAGAAACATGTTGAGAAAAAAAAGAGAGACATCAACTACCAAAGATTTGAGAAGAATCAAATATGAATTTACCAGGAATCTATTATCCTCCAGTGCTGTCATATTCCAGAACTTCAACCACCTGGAGTGCCCAGAAGTACAAGGTGTTTAGTGCTCAGAGACATGCCCAAGGTAAGGAAGGCTGAAACTTGACCACCAAGACAAATAAGTTGAAATGACAAGACTGGGCCAAGAAATAACTGAAGACAGATTTTTCAAAGGTTTCATGGAGTGATGAGATGGGAGTGACTCTTGATGGATCAGATGGATGTGCCAGTGGCTAAATCAGTTAATGGGCAGAGAGCTCCACTTAAACTCAGAGCCAGCAAGGTGGAGGCAGAATACTGGTATGGGCTGGTATTATTAAAGGTGAACTAGCTGGACCTTTTCAGGTTCAAGATGGACTCAAAATCAACTCCCAAACCTACTGCCACTTTTTAGAAAACACTTTTTTCAAGCAGTGGTATAGGAAATCTTTCAACACAACAATATTTGTTTCACATGCATTGAAGTACTCCACTGCATGGCTAGCCAGTAAAGGCCTTAAAGATGAAAGAATGATGACATGGCCCCCTTCCTCACCTGACTTATTGAGAACTTGTGGGCCCTTCTTAAACAGGAGATTTACGGTGACCCCTCTCTGAACAGTAGCTGAGAGGTGGTGGTTGCTGTTGCACAAAAAGTTGATCGTCAACAGATCAAGAAACTGACAGACTCTATGAATGGAAGGCTTATGACTGTTATTGAAAAGAAGGGTGGCTATATTGGTCACTGATTTATTTTTTTGAAATATTTGTAAATTTTGAGTTTTGTTTTATTATTCCCCCTTTAACAGATGAAAATAAATGCGCAAGATGAGAAAAATTTCATTGCGTAATACTTCTACCCACTAATAGTTGCCCAATAATTGTGCACATAGATATTCTCCTAAGAAAGCCAAAACCTCACTTTTACTTTCTCAAATGAATTTGAGATTAATTAACATTTTGGATTGACAGAGCGCACTGTAGCTGTTCAATAAAATTAATCCCCAAAATTACAACTTGTCTAATAATTGTGCATACAGTGTATACAGTTCTAGGAACTGAGCCTGACTGGAAAAACTCTTTTTGTTGGCATTTGCTAGATATCTGACATTTCCTAACTGGAGGCCAGGTATAAAACAATTTAGAATTAATAGACTTTAATTTAAAATTCTATCCCAAGTACCAGAACAGTCTTGTACATAGAAGTCCATGTTTGGATTATAATCTCTCCCCACAACCTAACCTTTTCTTTCTTTTTCTCAGCAGTATAATTACTGATTTCCAAAAATTGAAATTGGCATCTCTTATAGTTCAAAGCAAATCACCTAAAGTTATATAAAGTCCTGTCTTATAGAACAAAAAATTTGCTGTAGTTTTTGATCCTTTTCACTGCCTGCAATATCAGCTGTCTCCTGAAACCCTTCTTAGATTGACCCATTTTAAACAAATTTTCTTTTCCCATGCCTGCTTTAATCCCTTATTTTGTTGTTGGAGAGACATCTTACTGATAGAATCTTAAATCCATTTATATAATTTATGTCCAATATTGGGTTGATTTGTAAGGAATAGAAAAAGATAACTTCCTTCATTAACATACTATTCACTTTCACCAATTTACAAAAATGTATATTAATTTACAGGTTTGAAAACAAATACATTTTAACTTTGCTTACAATCCAATGGCTCTGAATTGGATAGGTGCTTTTTGAACTGCTCATTCAGGTCTTTGCTTACACCTATATCTTGGAACATCCTTTGAAGTTTGGATGTGTACTCAAAGCCACAAGCTTGCTATAATGAATCAAAGAACAATTATGAAGTTATACATTTTGAGATAAAGTAATGCACACACTACAGAAAAATCTGATCTATAAGCCCTCTAATACAATGTAAACACTATAATAATAATAAATACTTATGTTAGAGATTTAGTATGACCAAAATAAACAAATTGAATTTTCTAGCAATTTATTTACTTTTAGCATCTGAATGCAGAAAATTTTCAGCCTTGATCTGCACATTAAAAGTCAACATAAATTTATCATTTAATTTCTTCTATGGTATACAAATTTTCTACCTGTAGCTTGCAACTCCTTATAAATTGCTCCACCTTAAGTAATTATAATTATTGAATTATTTAAAACATTAGATTTATGGATAAATTACAACCAATCAACAACAAATGGTTGTTTACTCCGTCTCTTTCATAAGCATGTAAACATATGCACTCTTAAATTCTGTGTATGAGAGGCCAACACACATTTTAAAAACACAAAATTCTGCTTAAGAAATTTTTTGAGAACTAATGATAATCCAAAACTGATTTAAATAGATTAGTATTCATGTTCCATATACAGCTGTTTTGAATAAAAAACAAAACAAAGCAAAAACCTGGATTCTCAAATTCTGGTGTAATAATTTGATTACATGATTTCATGTGAACAAATAACTATTTCTGTAAGTGCAAATTAAAAATCTGAATATATCAAGATAAAAAATTATTTAGCCTACTGTATTCCTTGAAATGTTTATTATGAACAATAATGAACAATTTTGAATAAATTTCTTGTATTGGGAGATAGATTAAACATGTAAAAAACTATTCTATATAGGTAATCCTTGAGTTACGAAATGGAGCCTGCCAATTACATTTGTAACCCGAGGATTTGTTGGAATGAATCATGTTAAATGAACGTGAAAATTCTCTGCCTTTGCCCATGCATTCGCTAATCAAGTGTGCAGGTTGTTAAGTGCACAAGGTATCTTTTGGGGGGGGGGGAAGCATGGTGGGCTTAGGGCTTCCAATCAACCAAGACCATCCCCAACCCAGTGAAATATCTTGATTCCTCCCCACCAATCCTGCCTGAACGGGTCCACTTACCTTTTGAAGATCTTGATGAGCTGTCTTCTCTCCAGCCTTTCTGCCATGGTTTCACCTTCAGCAAAGGCCTGCTGAAGCTTAGAGGGTGATTGTGTCCCTCTAGGCTCAAGCATCTTTGCCATAAAACCCCTTACATCCAAAAACGGCGCTGCCCCAAAAATGGTGCTCAGGAAGGGATGCAGCAGCGGCTTTTTGCAAAGGTGATAGGAATGTACAGGGATCCAATGTCCCTCTACGCTCTAGGCTCCATCTTTGCAAAAAGCCCTTGCTGCCGAAAACGGAGTCCGGGAGGGATGGGGCAGCAAAGATGATTGAAGCCTTGCAAAAAGCCCTTGTCGCCAAAAATGGAGCTGCTGCCATGTCCCTCCGTTCCGCTCCGTTTTCAGCAGCAAGGGCTTTTTGCAAAGACAATAGGAGCCTAGAGAGAGATTGCATCCCCCTACGTTCTGATCATCTTTGCAAAAATCCTTTGTTGTCATAAACAAAGCCTGAGAGGGAAGCGCTTGTCCCTCCTGGGCTCCATTCTTACTAGCAAAGGCATTTTACAAAGACGACTGGAGCCTATAGGGATGCAATCTCCCTGTAGGCAAGCCTTTATAAAAAGCCTTTGCCAGCTAGAACAGAGCCCATGAGGGTCGGACTGGCCTCTCCCAGGCTCTGTCCTTGCTAGCAAAGGCTTTTTGCAAAGATGACCAGAGCCTACAGGGACGCAATCTCTCACCCCTGCAGGCTTTGGCAAGGAAACGGCAAACGAAGGGAAGGCCTGAAGAACTGAAGCTTTCCCTCTGTTTGCAAAGCCTTTTGCTGCAGACCTCGTCCAGGCCTCAATCTGCAGAAGAAAGAGGCCTAAAATAGTATGAGATCATGCAAGATCAATAGCACAAGATCTCACGCTATTGATCTTGTATGATCTCGCACTTCTTTAGGCTTCTGTTCTCTGTGAAGGCATCGAATGCCTGAACCAAAGGCTTGCTAGATTTTTACAAAGGTAAGCCTCTAGAGGCCCAGTGCCTGGGGAGACGTGGCAGAGGAAGGGGGGGGGGTAATAGGCAAGGTGAATGTTTCAGTGCCTCTGTGGTCGTTCCTAAGGGCGAATGACTGCAACATTCATAATTTTGCGACAGTGTTTAAGTACGTGGGGGGGGGGTTATGTTGTAACCTCAAATGGTCACTAAGTGAACTGTCGTATCTCGAGGATTACCTGTAATAAACAAAAGAAAATCATTTTAAATATAATATTCATTTAGTTACCTTATTTCTTTAGATGTTTTCAATCAATATATACATGGTTATATACCTTATGAGTATCATTATATATGAAGTTCTGGCAAATATAAGTAATAAAAAACACACAAACAAAAGAGAAGCACACCTTCAATTTGGAGATCATACTTGCTTCAGCATCATCACTAGCACTGTTCTGGTGTACCAGCCTCTTTGCCAGCATTTTGGCATAGAATTTTTGAAACACATCTTTGTCTTCAATATATTTGAAGACCACCATCTAGAAGAAGCATGAATTTTTAGTATTTATTTTTAGAACAAGACTTTTACTGCCAACTTCGTATTTATCTCAGCAAAAGATAATTATTTTTATATATTTTATAAAATATTTATACATTTTGTTTTAGATAAAAATAAGTATATACTTTAAGTAACTAAAATTAAATTTATTATTATTAAATTTATATACCGCCCTCCTCCCGAAGGACTCTACCTTGTTTTCCCCAAAATAAGACATCCCCTAATAATAAGCCCAATCGGGCTTTTGAGCGCATGGCAATAAGGCCAAGTGCTTATTTCAGAGTTCAAAAAAATATAAGACAGGGTTTTATTTTTTGGGGGAACATGGTATGTATTTTTAAGCATGTTGTAAAAACGTACTTCCTGCTTGAAATAATTATCAACTTAAGAGTAATATGGACAATGTATAACTATTACATATAAATACGTGATTTAATTATAGAAACAAGAAGGATTCATGACAAATCATGTTACCCTATTTAGTCCACCTCCAATTATCATTGTAAATCAATTCCCAAAAATTATACATAGTTATACATAAACTTACCACTTGGTTAAGTGTGTCTTCAAGCTCTGCTTCCTCTGGATTCTTTGAGCTGCAGTCAAAAGGGCATTAAAATTGTTATAATCCAGCAAGCCCATTATGTCAACTTCATATATATATAGGTGTATGTGTATGTGTATATGTATATGTATATAGTGTCTTCTAATCCACTAGGTTTTGTGTGTGTGTACACACACACACAACCTTGTGGATTAAAAGGCACTATACACACACACACACACACACACACACAGAGTCTTCTAATCCACAAGGTTGTTTTGTGACTAATCATATCTACTATAGCAGCCATTTTGTAAATAAACAAGCCCTCCATTGTATTATATTATAAGAGAAAAATTTCCAGAATTAAATCTGTGGTCACCAACAAAATGTTTTCTTACTTTGATTTACAACCAGAAAAAAGTCATTGCACTCCTTTGATTCTTAATAAATTGCGCTCAAACAAAAAAATATAAAAGTATTCTAGCTTGCCAGTTTCAGGGAATGGTTAAAATGCTGGCTAGAAACCAGGATTATGGATTCTAGCCTCTCCTTAAGAATGAAAGCTGGCTGGGTGACTTGGGACATTTCACTCTCTTTAGCCCAATTCACCTCATAGGCTTGGTGTTGTGAGGAAAACCGAAGAAGGAGTATTATGTATGTTTGATGCCCTGAGTTATTTGTAAAGTAATAAAGCAAGGGTAATAAAGTAATAAAGCAAGGGTGAAAATTAATAAATAAACAAATAAAACAATTTTACAATGGCTTATTTCCACATTAACAGCAAATTACATCCCACTGATTTATCTATTTATAATTTTACTTGTTTTTTATTTAAAAAATAATTCCTGAATAGAATACAGCTTAAGACAATAAGAGTACTATCACACTAAACATGGAAGTATAATACAACAAAATCCCTGGTTGAAGCAGCTTTCAGTTTTTGATAACTGAAAGCTAATAATCCTGCCACTAATCTAGGCAGGAATTCCTAGTTCTCACTATTTGTTCTGTAGTGAAACATTCTAATTAATTTACTGCATGGAGAATCTCTGGCAAATGGGCAAGTAAACAAGAAGAGCATAATACATAATGATGCAGGTTCTGTGCTATATAACATTTTATTAACACAAGGATACTGAACTTGGCTAAAGAATATGCTGCTGGCAGGCAATGCAATTAAAATCTAGTCTGCGAAATTTTACAATAGCTGTAGCTTCCAGGGCAACTTAAAAAAAATAAATAACCATAGGCAATAATGTTTAAAAGTGAAATGGGGAATAATCTAGGAAATCAGAGGATACAACATCCTCCAAAATATGTACCTTTTCTTTAGCAGAGAATCACAATACCGTGCCAACAACTCTGGAGATTTACTAGATGATTGTGCCATTTTTGTTACTGCATTATTATTTATAAAGCGACCACAAGCCTGTGAAATATATAAGTGAAATGTTCAGACATTTCCAAAATCAGTCACTTGCTAGTTATAAATACAGCATTTAAATGTATTACCTTGTCTAGAGCTGCAACAAAGCCAGCATCATTGTTGAAAGCCGACATCACTAGTGCATTGTATTTCTTATGAACATCCAAAACCGTTTGTACATACATTTTTGGATCCTAAAAATTAAAAAGAAAGCAGTGATAAACTTTCCTAACTTCTTTCAACTGCATACTTCGGATAAATCTTTTCATATTCATCTATTTAAATTGACTTGTAAAGGAAAGCTTGATTGCATTCATGTTTTATATAGTCATATAATGTCTACTGAAACCCAGTACCAGTGTATTTCTTTTAAGAAAAAGCTTCTGATTATAGTACCACCAAGGTAACCTGTTCTTAATGGATAATAACATATGCTCATTCCACAAAATCTTACCCAGACATTTTATTATATCAAAACAAATGGTATCAGTTTGTCCATTTCTAATAATTCATTTCAGCAGTTCTTAAATTGTGATCTCAAATTCCTGAAATTCTGGGATTCCACAAAGTCAGATATTTATTTTACAATTTCTCATTTTTAATTTCCAAAATAGTAAGAGATAGATGTAATCCACATAAGACACTTTGAGATCCTTAATCCCTTTTAAGAATGTAAAGGGGTCCTGAGACTGAAATGTTTGAGAATCACTGATTTATTACAGACAAACACACAGAATAGGTGTATTTGTATTTGTTTAAACAAGTTAGAAGGAATCATGTAGGTCAACTTTCACCCACTGTATGAATCCAAATTCAGTCTGCCAGATGAATGTTTTTCCTGTTCACTAAGGGTGACAGATTTGATAAGGGAAAGTCTATTGTCTCACTGGCATAACTGGTTCTCTTGTAAAACTGTATAATTAAGAATATTCCCCCCCACCCCCCATGATTTAATACTGTTGGTATTTAATGACTGAGAAATTGTTAAAAAGGTATAAAGGAATTCAAATATATGCTGAAAATGCAATTATAAAGATGCACTTTTTATAATTTCTGGTGGAATTTTTATTCATTTATTCAGCCTTTATTATTTTTATAAATAACAAGGTAGCAAGTACACTTCTTCCTTCTCCTATTTTCACCCAAAAACAACTCTGTGAGATGAGCTGGGCTGAGAGTGGCTGGTTCAAAGTCACCCAGCTGCCTTTAATACCTAAGGAGGGACTAGAACTCATTCTCTTCTACCTTCTAGTCTGGTGCTTTATTCACTAGAGACTAGACCAAACTGGATCTCAACTGATTTGTGATAAAACAAATAAATACTGGGACCAGATTTTTATTTTAATCCGGAAGACTCTTAAAAATAAATACAGTTTTCCTTTTGAGTCTGATGAAAAGAACCTGAAAGAAAATTTTGTAATTACCATATTTTTCAGAGTATAAGATGCACCTTGC
>JANHZT010000526.1:164512-178582 GCA_032468215.1 Stegonotus admiraltiensis
CCCTGGAGTGGTGTGGGAATGGAGATTTTACAGTATCCTTCCCCTGCCATGCCCACCAAGCCACGCCCACCAAGCCATGTCACGCCCACAAAGCCACACCTATAGAACCGGTAGTAAAAAATTTTGAAACCCACCACTGCTTCAGTTATAGAAGTAATTAACTGCTGGCCTGTATTCACTGGATTCATTCAAACTACTTTAACACATTGCTGGATTATATAATTGGCTACAGATATCAAGTCTGGGTTATATCACCTGCACCGACTTCCACTGTTAAATGAAGCTGGTAATTTTTTGGCATGTAAAATAGCCAGGTTATTAAAACCCACCCACTTTATAACAGCCTCCCCATTTCTGTCATCATCGGGATACCCCCAGATATTTCTGTAACTATTAAAGTCTACAGTAATAAATTTTATTTCATCCTTATTAAACGTATTAAATTCATCACCCTTGATCTGAATTAGTGGTGGTTTATATACTGAAGTGGCCATACAGTTGCTGAGCTCTACAATTATTACTTTTATGTTATTTATTTCTGATGTTGTGGTCCAAACCTGGATACCAGGCTTCACAAAGACCACGCTGCCATCCTGTCAGTCGGGCCTCTCTGCTACCAGCCGCATGCTCTATATTTTAGCTCTTCTCCGTGGATATCCTGTATAAACAGGACATCACAGTTATTTTTTTGGCACAAGTCCCACAATAGTTCTTATTTACTTACAGATGGACACTCTATGTTTATTTAAATTATAGTAATCTGTGGATCTTAAAAACTCCTTTGTGGGATACCCATATTGTCCCAGATAGAAATGAGTACCTCACTATGCTTCAGATACTTCTAGATTGAATGGATTTTTAAAACTTTTGTTTTATTTTTTGTTAAGTGTGCCATCCTAAGAGTCTGGATTTAATACAAAACAAGGCTTCTTCTAACATACTTCTTTAGTTGTTACCCCATTTGTTTTAAAGACACAAGAAAGCAGAGATGGTAAAACTAATTAAAAAGAACTTAGTTTTGTTTCCATTTGGAAACAGCTTTTGAACTTTTTTTGCTTCATACTGAAAAAAATGAAACTTTGATTCTAGGTTTTGACAGAATGATTTTGTTAATTTAGAAATAGCTTGAAATATTGTGAAGTCTAAAGGAAAAGGTTCAGGGTGTATTTTTATGAGGTTGTATTTGGTGGTTGTTTTTTTTTTATGGTACTGAAAAAAGTTGAAAGTTATAACTTTTTTCTTTTAGCACTTCTGCCTTTCTCTTTCTTAATTCTTTAACTTTTGTTTTTCCTGTATTATATATTTTTTATTGAAACTTAAAAATATCATGGCAAGCAATTTTAAGAAAAATTTTAAGAAAAGATAAAACAACACCACAGAATATACTCAATCTGACAAGGCTCCTTTAATGTACTTTTTACATATACCAATATAAGGCCTTACAGAGTTACACTCTTTATAAATTTACAAACCATTCCCCTAAAAGAGATTTATCATTCTTCTGTACTGAAGTAGGCATGATTATTATAGCATAACAGAACAAACATTTGATAGGAAGACATGCCTAGAACTGGAGGAATCCAAGATATATAATATTCTTAAATCTAGTTGTATGAAGAGGCCACATTCTGTTTCCATTTCTGGTAGAGAAACTTTCTGATAGATAAAGAGGGCATAAATGTGAATTTATTCCCTTAAAGAAATAAAGCTATTAGATCTTTTATTGATGAATGCTGAAAATGTGGGATTTTTAAAGAAAAATCTGTCAGATCTTAAATTAATTTTTAAAAATTGTTATCAGTTCTTCACGGCAGTATCATTGAAAAAACAATTGAATCTCAAACATTTTCGGAAAAGTTAGCTAATGTGTTAAATGTGCCCATCATTCTATATTCATCAGAATAAAGAGACTCCTGGCACAACTGATCCAGATCTACTTCAACATATTATCATCTTATTAATATATAGTCCGTGTTATAGCTAGCAGATGACAAGAATTCTAAAAATCCCACCATTGTTCTGTAAATACTGGACAAAAGAGAAAATCAAAAGGCTAAAAGATGGCAGGAAAAAAGGCTACTGAAATGGAAAGCTTTTGCTGCCTGAAAACTCATTGAGAAAAATACTTATTTCAAGTATAGAGTACATTTTAACCCACCCCATGCAAATAGTCAGTGTTGCTAAGCAAGGATTAAAAGCACCTTAGCCTCACAAAATCCTAGTTCATTATTAAAAGGAACCTACTTTTATTATGCATATGTATCGAATGAATGCCTGAGAAGGCTTCTATAATGAATCTACTATACTTGAATCCTGGAATGTGATATTACCAGCGGCGGGTTTCAAAACCTGTTGCTACCGGTTTACTTGTGGGCGTGTGCTCATGCAATGCTTCTGCGCAGAAGCATCCAGGCGGGTGGGTGGAGCTTCCTGCTGCTACTGATTCGCCCAATCTAGGGCAAAATGGTAGCAACCCACCATTGGACATTACCTCTGCACTAGACATAGGGCTTATCTTCAGAAAGGTAGTCTGAATTTGAGAGGCAAGCACTAACTTAAAAAGGGAAAGGCTGAGATTAAAGAAAAATTCAGAACATGCAAATTGCTGGTGAGTGAGCAAGTCTGCCTTCTCATAAGAAATATTTCCCTTGTAGCCTAGAATTGATGGTCTGGTCTACAATTGCAGCTATTCTGTACTCCTAAATAACTATGATTCGTCACTGTGCAAAATAAGAAGCTAGAACAGGACAATGCAAAGGACACTTATAAACATTTCCATAAAAATATCTATACATTTAGCAATAAAATAGAAGCCAGCATATTTGCAGTCTTCCTTCTCTACCAACACTTTGCCCTGATTATTTTCATTACCAAAAAACTAGTAAAGTTTCAGTGTACTTTTGAATGAAGTGAAGTGGTTTGGCATGCATTATCACCTTTCCTGGAAAAAAAAAATTTTTTTTTGCATAAAACATTCAGCAGGAGTTGACCATTTTTCACTAAGTTTTACGCTTGAAGAAACTCAACATCTAAAACTTTTCTCTCATTTCTCAATAAATGAAACTACAGTTTAGTCTAATGATTAAAGCTGCAGTCTAGAAACAGGGAGACTGTGAGTTCTACTCCTGCCTTAGGCATGAAAGATGGCTGGGTGATCTTGCACCAATCACTCTCTCTCAGCCCAACCCACATCTAAGGGTTGCTGTTGAGGAGAAAAGAGGAGCAGGAAAGAATATTAGATATGCTATTTACAAAAAATAAAATGAATCCCAATTTATGCTCACATTCCAACTGCAATTTGTGAGAGTTTGGAATAGGAGTCTAGGGATTATCTTATTTGGTGCTCCAGCAGGTCTGGGTGATTTTGTAGTGACCTACCCATTGTCACCTAGTGTTCTTCTTCATTCAGCTGTCCAAAGTCCTCTCATTCTGTCTTTCATTTTTTTTTGACAATAAATGACATATTAGCATGTTAATCTTGAACTTTCAAATGAATAGATAGTGTCTGACTATACTGATCTTCTCAGAAGATGAACGCAAAGTGGGTTCTGAGATTTAGCATTAGGCACTCATGATACATGCATACCACTTGATATGAAAAGATCAATAAAAGCCTATTTGCCAGAACATCGTGACTTTGCCAAGTTAGGACATGATGTTAATATAGTTCAGTGCATTTCTCCCCCATTTCCATAGTCATTTTAAAGAAGTGATTGATTACATAAAATCATCATTATAAATATACCTGTGATTCCTGATCTTACCAAGTTTTACAGAGAAACAAATCATTGTATATTGTGATCACTCTTAGTGCCTATTTTTTTTCTTTTCCTTTTAGGCCTAATTGCCTATTTTTTTCCCTCTTTTCTTTTTCTTCAAAGAGGAGGTAGAAGTGTTACAACTGATTTAAAAGGCATTCCTTCCCTTAAGAAACTCAGAGGTTTGTGATGTTACAAAAGAACGGTCATTTAAGAATCCTTCCCCTCCCGCTTGCCCAAATTCTAAAATATTCACAAAATGTACACATGCGAAATTACAAGCATAGATGGACATTTAGGAGTAATTACTACACTTTAAACAGAATTAAAATGTGCAGTGCTCTGTTATATTTGCTTCAGTTGCCCTCATTACATTCATTTCCTATTTATCAACTTGGCAGATTTAATTCTAGGTGATTTCATTTTTTCTAATTGTATCCTCCTAATCTCTAATGCAGAACTAGTTTCCCAGCAATATTTGTAGTGAGCCAGTGCCATAAAACAGTTTATAATAAGAAGTAAATAAAAAGTAAAAAGTAGAGGAAGAAAACTCATATGACTGACTACTAGGATGAGGTTGGGACAGTACATACTTTTTTAAAGACAATTTGCAGAAAGCATTTATTGCTCTAACTGCAATAACTCCCACAGTGCTATGGACATGTATCTTAATTTATTTTTGGCTCAATCTTTTTTTGTTCCTGTTCCACTGAAGTCAGTAGTCCAGCCATGTGTCTTCAGTAGATATGTGCTAATAGGTATCACTATGATCACAAGGGCATAGTGGCCTCGCGGTGATGCTAATTGCTTCCCATTTGGAAGGGTTGAGAGTTCAATTCTAGGTAGTGGCAGATATTTCTCTCTCTCCAGGCACAAAGAAAAAAATATCTGCTGCAAACTCCACATGGCATCAGGAAGGGCATCCAGCCAGTAAGCGCTCAGGTCCATCCAGTTGCCCCGACTCTACTCCAAATTACTTAAGGGATGAGAATCGTATCTCATCTCGTATCTCAAAGGGGAGTATCACTGTGATCATTTCTGGCTTACCAGATTTTCATAGGTGATACATGGATGTTATCAAACATATTTTGCTATCACAAATAGAAATTTTCCTCTCACTCTGTAATGTTAGTGTACATTTTAAAAAATGTACATAAAATGGATTAATGTGAATTAGTCCAGTTTGGTAATGTTTGGGACATAGATAGATGTGATCTTTCAAGTATGTGAGGCAGGCACATACATGTCTAATTTAGTTATAAAATTATAGCTGTACTTTTGGTTATTCAGGATTAAAATGAGGGATAGAAAAGCCATCAGAGAGCTGGGTCTGTTCCTATTCATAGCTTTATAGAAATGGAGCAATTTGTTTCAATCTACTATTCTCTGCGCCTACTTGAACAAAACAAAACAAAATTAGTCACCTAAATGTGTTATAACTATGCAAGAAGCAGTTGGAATTTATAAAGACAAGTAAGCAAGTTTGTGCAAAAGACACGTATGTCTTAACTGGTCATATAAGTGGGTTGTACAACATGATATTGTAAAAGGAGGTAATGTGTCAGTGAGTAAGCAAGAATATCAGTGGATGGTTAATTCTCTGTAGCTACCAGCATCACCCATATGCAATTCAAGTACAACTCAAGTACATCAGAAATGATGCCATCCCTCAGAGACATCATTAGAACCGCTTCAACCCAGTGTTACATTGTAATATGGTACCAGCAGCTGTAATTTTTTGTCCTAAACCCAAAGTTACTCAGTGAACTTCAAGATATAACGGTACATTTTAGATTTTTCAATGCCACGTGTAACATTCTATTAATTCTTGGTGTTCATCAAAATGCTTTTTGATAACTTAGAAATGCAACAGTCAATTTATAATACTTATTTGTGGACAGCTTTTACCTCAGAGCTAGAAGCCCTATGGAAATATCATCTATGGTGAATAATGGAAAAACTGAACATGCTAATGCTATTTGTAAATTTTGGTGGTAGAGATGTGTTGGATCTAACTACATAATTTGGACACTTGCTTCACCGGGAACTAAATATGTACAGGTAGTCCTTGACTTACAACAGTTCATTTATTGACTGTTCAAAGTTACAATGGCAGTGAGAAAAGTGACTTATGGCCAGTTTTCACAGTTACAACCTTTGTAGCATCCTTATGGTCATGTGATAAAAATTCAGATGTTTGGCAACTGGTTCATATTTATGACATTTGCTGTGTCCCAGTATCATGTGATCACCTTTTGCGATTCTCTGACAAGCAAAGTCAATGAAGAAGCCAGTTTCTCTTAACAACCAGGATACTAATTTAACATCAGTGATTCACTTAACAACTGTGGCTTAAAAGGTCGTAAAATGGGACAACATTCACTTAACAAATGTTTCACTTAAAAACAAAAAATTTGGCTCCAGTTGTGGTTGTAAGTCAAGGACTACTAACTTATTAGACTAAATCACAGTTAGGAAAAGTTGGACACATCACCAGAACAATAATTCTCCTTTCACTTCACTATATCATACTAAAATTGACTAAGTAAGAATTTAGAAATAGCAGCAATGTGGCATTTAGCATGTTTACTCTAGTTCAGGCATGTGAATGTTTGCAGTTGAACATCAATTACCATAAGCTGACTTTTGGTAATTTTGTTACAGCTGCTGAAAATTGCCTTCCAGATGTTGCTATTCCTCCATAAAGGGTTCTAGGCAAACTGATCTCCATCTGGTGTATTCACTATGCAATTATGACTGTATAATTAGGAGCCAGTTTGGTTTAGGGGTTAAGGCACCAGGCTAGAAAGCAAGAGACAGTGAGTTCAAGTCCTGCCCTAACTATGAAAACCAGCTGAGTGAACTTGGGCCAGTCACTCTCTTTCAGCCCAAGCCACCTCATGGGGTTATTGTTGTGATTGGCAAAATGGAAGGAGGAAGATGTGCTGGATATGTTTATCACCTTGAATTATTTGTAAAAATAATAAAAGGCAAGATATAAATAAAAATATCATCATTGCTATTATCATCATCACCATTGGCCTAAAACTCTTCTTTTTATGCTGTATGCCTTGTATGAAGTTTTATTACTGTGACTGTATATTTGAAGGTATCTTGTATTGATGCAGTGACATTACGGTCTGATGGTTATTATAACACACTGCAATTACTTCATTAATTTTCTTTTGTTGAAGAGGAATACTTGATAAAGAGTTAATATAACAAAGCAATAAACCCTCACATATGATAAAGACTTCAAAAAGTCTCAGCAAAGAACCTTCTTAATCAACAATGGACATAAAAAAACCCCCACCACATCGAATCAGATTCATACCCGTTTAACTGCTATGAAACTCCTCCAAGAAACCAGAAAATTGTAGTTCAGTGAACTTGCTTTTGGAAAATTACAATTCTGTATCAGCAATTATGTTTTGCTGATTAAACCAATTAGAAATGGATTAACATTTGTTGTATAGAAGTAATCTCCCTTGTCATAATTTGATAATCCAAAATGGCCCAGTGTATGTTCAATTCATAAGAAAGCTCATGCCACAATATTAGATCTGGGTCAACTCTTTCACATAACTATATCTGCTAAAACATAGATGCATGTGACTTGTGTGAATTGATTCCAGAGCCTTCTCTTTCACGGATATGTATATTTTAATTCAGCAATGTGACTCTTATCCCTGAATAACAGATTCAGCAAACTTGCCTATAAGAAAATGCTTTGGAATGTATAATTCTGAGCTCTGGGTGATAGGATTATTCAGTCTTTTCATTTTTGCTTTTCCACTAAAAGGGAAAACTCTTTCAAAAATGTATTTCAAACCAGGATTTATAAAGACTTAAAGAAGAAGAAAAATCATATTTTGTGTATTAAATATGTTTGCTAAATAGCAATATGCCTATAATGTGAATTTATGAGAGCCATTTTCAATGAACATATACAGTAAGTTTGGTTCTAATTTCCTAGTATGTATCTATGTATCTATATGAATCGGTTATGTCACAAGTGGAAGAAATGTCATATGATAGTGTCAGGTCAGAAGAGTTGTAACAGAGTTTCACCAAGAAAATTAATAAGGTTTTTTGTGCATTAAAGTATGCCTTTTTGACTACAACAATGAAAACAACAGCATGTCTGTATTATTGATAACAACTTCACAATATTATCATATACCCAAATCAGATGGAGATTTCAGAGTGCTAACAGATTAATGGCCTATCAAAAACATAGAAATCTGATTTTATCCAGGCATGTCTTAAAGCCTGAGTTCTTGCTTTCTCAGGGGCCATTTATTATAAGTAGATTTTTAAGATAGTTTCATAGTTATGGCTTCTCATAAAGAGAATAATTCGGTGAACGCTCCCCACAGATTGACTGCCGCTGACATGTGCTATTTCCTGTGAAATTTGTAATTCAGCAATGTTGAATATTCTGTGGGACAAAAGCTTTCTGTGAAACCCCAATATTCTCATTCTCAGAAATTGGAGCAATGCTGATTATGGACATTTTGTATGTGATTTCAGATAAGAAAAGTGACTGACATGTTTACACCAATAAAAGAAGATACACTTGGGATTCCTGGCTTTTTCAAACAATTACAGAGTATTCTGAGAATTTTCCAGAGAGGGTAAATGACTATAAAGCCATTTGAAAGTACCCTGCAGTCTGATACCTTTAATGTTCAAATCAAATCAAATGACAATGTATGTTTCAACTATTATCACATCCTTTTTAGAACATGATGCTAAAAGGCTGGACAAGAATGCTCATAGGCTTCAGAAACAGATATCTTATTGTCTGGAGAGAAATATTTATATTCTAAAAGGGTTTTAAAAAAAAGAAAAATGATCCCTGTAGTGATAGGTATTTTTAAACACCTCTAAGCACAGATAGACAACAGTATTTACTGGCAATGATGAACTGCTTAAATTACTGAACTGCTTGGATTATTTTCTTGGATTAGATGTGTATAAAAAGGGCAATTCATGATAAACCAATATTCTTTTCTATTTGTTTGGGCTTACAGTCTCAGTGTTTGTCACTTGCACCTTGAGTTGTGCTGATCTTCTCCTTTTTAAAATTAGAAATGCTCAAGAATCCATTAGAGAGCTTGTTGAAAAAAAACGTTCTGCAACCCCACCCCAACCCCTGCTGTTTCCTCCTCCCATTTCATTTTAGATAAGCCACTCTTTTTTGCTCTCATCAATGGTTTCTGTAAAATTGGGATCATTGTTCATAATAGCGGCATCTGCACTCTCAGCAGATTCTGCCCCCTTGGCTTCATTGGTATGGTAGGTTCCCTTGTGGCGGAACATGTATCGAATGAGGAACACCAGGGTGCAGAGAATGGTGAAGATCACAACAGCAATAATACCTAAGAGAAATGTGAGAGTTTAACAAATTAAAAATAAGGGGGGAAGAAATATTCATTCAGTAATATATTGTAATTAAATATACTTACAGTTTTTCAAACATTTCTGCTAAATTTGACATTGCTAAAATATTTATTTTGTCAAGTCACCTTATGATATCATTCATTTAGTAAGAAAAATCTCACCAATGAGATTTAATTATTTTTATTAATAAATTAATATATCTTAAGTGGCAACTAGACAAAATGTGTATGAATTTATGGCTCATATACTTTAATAATTTCTTTACTTCACACAGAGAGAATTATGTACATTAAGTGCAATATTAATATTTTGATATAACCAATCCAGTTCTTTACATGTTAGCCATCTTCCTGTATTTAGGAAAGATTATGGATTATGCTAAAAACATTTACTTTACTTGCCTAACCACCTCAGTCTGAAAATTGTCATAGTGTCTAGTGAAGCACTAGAAAGTCCCACAAGCAGTCGCCACAACAGGAAACTAATAGACTAACCCAATTGTTCTGAGTAGTTCTCCTTCAGAATTAGGCATAATGGGAAAGATATGATGAAATTGCATTTCATCATTGCAACCATTTTGCTCTCTCTCATACAAATCACCATAGTCAACTTGCCTCATCTAAAAGGCCCCTTGATGAATTGTGATGATAATACATTTGAAGTTGCATGCATGCATGCACATATCTGTGTATGTGTGGGGGGAAGAGAAAGAATGTGGTGATTAATGACCTAACTATGATCACAGAGAGTAGAAAGAAGAATCTCAGATGAGATAGGAACACTGTGTTTATATATCTGCACAAATGTTATTATATTTATTATTAAATTTATGTTTGCCCCATCTAGAAGAAAATCTATGCAGCTTACAATTATGAAAAATCAGAAGATAAACCATTAAAGCATTACACAATAAATATTAATACTAACATTGTGTTAGAATTGACAAGATGGGAAGGAAGGGAACAAAATGTGTATGGGGAAGAGGTGGAGTCTTGTCTTATCTTCATTAACCACCTCCAGAATGACAAGTCCTCATTAGGACCCTACACCAGTTGGCAGAGCCTTTAAGCCCTTTCAGAAGGCCAAAAGTGTCAGTACAGATATCATCTCAGATGGCACCAGTTTTCAAAGGATGGCAGCCACAACAGAAAACATTCTTCTTCTGGACCCCAACAGCCAGAATTCCTTGATCAACTGGGTCAAGCATGCACATTCTGCTGGTGTGGGTAGCATGAGCCAATACCATAGCATGAGACAATTCATCAGAAAGCCTGGACTCATGCCATGAAGGGATTTAAAGGTAACAACTAACCCATTGATTTGAACCCAGAAGTAAACCTGCAACCAGTGCAGCTTGCGGAACAGTGGTGTAACATTAACTATCCAGTGTCTCCAAAAATGGCCTGTGTGGCTGTATTTTGCATCAGCTATAGCTTCTGAATACTTCTGGAATAGTCGAAGCAGGAGATGACCAGGGCTTGAGTGACTGAGCACAGGGACTCCTGATTCAGGAAAGGGTGTAACTGGCACCAACAAAAAGTTGAGCAAAGGCTCTCCTAGCCATGACTGCCATTAGGAATGCCTAATCACAAGTTCAGGAGAATCCCCAAGGTGTGCCACAGTTCTGTTTGGAGATATTAGTGATATTAAACCCCAGATCCTGAAGCTCCATGGTCCCAAAGCCACTAAGTCTTACCACAGTTCAGCCAAATCCTTTGTCACCCATCCAAACCTTCAAAGTCTTCAGGTGCTGTGACTGGGCAGTGACAGTATCTCTGGGTCACCAGGAATGGAATTATAAATGATACTGAGTATGATCAGTGTACTGATGGTATCTCATCCCATCGTGGCAGGTGATTCGTTATATGTAGTTTAATCTACTCTATCAGAGGTTTTTGTGTGGGGAAATGGATACTATCAAGAAATGGGACTTAATGGAGGAACATTAAATAACCACCATACAGATGGAAGAATAGGATAGAATTTCCACCTAAATTGGATTATATTGTTAACAATTATATTGTTAACCTAGAATTACAAATTGTAGAAGGAAGGCAATATTTGTTATCAATATTCATTCTTCTTGATTTAAGTACTCCATTTTTTTATTTAATTGATTTTAGTTGCTGACAGTTCCTTTGTTTGGAAAGACTGCTTTATTCAAATTAATTTTATATATGCCTAATGAAAACAATCTCTAATGAAAACAATCTCTGGCTCTTCACCTGTTTGTTTTTTGCTCTCATTGTTTATTTAGCTTCTCTTTAAGTATGACGGTAAATTTGTTCAATGCAATGTATAAAAAGGTAAGGATCTGTTTCTGAATCTGAGACTTTATTATTGGTTGAAATTGGCTTAATGATGAATTTACTTTGTAGAAACATTCCAACTTGAGACAAGCTATCAAAAACCAGCCATGAAGTTAATCCATTTGGAAGCTACATTCTTTTGCTGAATGAGATTAAACGTTCTGTTATATTTTTACTTAGTAATAAAAATGAGTTCATTTAAATGTTATTTGATTTTTTTACCTCTCAGTTTAAGCACAAGGAATTGTTCATCAGCACCTTATATGAAGAAAGTCTCACTAACATCACGGTGACTGATAGTAGCTTAGTAAATTCGCTAAGTAAATTTACATAATTGATAATGGATTTAAATCTAAATCTAATTCTAGCCCAGCATCTTAATTATTAGATTATACTTGAATATTATAAAAGGAATGTTCACATATTATGATCATTCATAATAAGAGCCGAGGTGGCGCAGTGGTTAGAGTGCAGTACTGCAGCTACTTCAGCTGACTGCTAGTTCAGCAGATCAAAAGATCAAATCTCACCGGCTCAAGGTTGACTCAGCCTTCCATCCTTCCGAGATAGGTAGAATGAGGACCCAGATTGGGGGCAATATGCTAATGCTAAATGCAATATGCTATATGCTAACTTTGTAAACCGCTTAGAGAGGGCTGTAAAGCACTATGAAGCAGTATAGAAGTCTAACTAATAAATCATTCAAAGAGGTTATAAAATTTTCCAAAATAATTGTATCAATCTTAGGTAACTATATACTCATACTGAAACTTATATTAAACTAACTGAATGTACTTATTTGTCAGTTCAAATAGATATATACTGCTTCCTTACCTCCAATAATTGCTGAATTTCTGTTAACACCACTTCCTATTACTTGACCATTGTAAGGAAGATCAGCACCTGATGTAAAGCGAAGCATAACATTTAGGTTGCATTTTTAAAAAAGTTTGTATCAGTCTAGGCCAGAACTAAAATTAAGATATCCTTGAATAGTAATATTAGAAGCATAAAGGAAATAGAAATATGAAATAACAAAGTTTCTAATACGGTGTTAGATACCAGAAAGCCAAAATGGACTCAGTCAATCCACAGGAAATTCCCAAAGGGAATTTTGCCATAAACTTACTAGGCAGTAGAATGTCCTTACTTCCATGTGGACAGTCAGTCATTCCAAGTCACTACAGGTTTTAAGGAAGACCATAGGTTAACAGCAAACACAGTGACAGATATTAGTAACTAAAGGTATATAGATAAGAGAATATTGAACTATAGATTAGTTATTGGAAAGTACATACTTCCCTTGCTTAATGCTAGAGTTACATTCCTTAAGAAGCTTGCATAAAACAAATTTGTATGAAGCACGACCTTGAGTCATTGAGTTATGGGATTTGGTGTCAGTTTCTGTAACTCCAATATACTCATATATATTTAGAACTTTATTCTTAGGCCCTTATGTGAATTAAACATTTTCTTCCTTGTTTGGTGCTCTATGTACAGTACATTTTATCCATTTTTTCTATAGTTAGATTTCTAATGTGTATATTTATCATGTGCAATAAAAGAAGCAGAATGCCTCTTACATTTTTACCAGAATTCTTTTATAGAATACTATGAATTTTATTAGGATTCTTCATTATATTGCACATAGCTTAATTATATTGCACATAGCTTAAAACCTGACTGTTGGACTGAAGGTTCTTGATCAATTTAGGAGAAATATAATATGTCCAAATTAGTTTCTAATGTTTGAGATCCTTTTTCTTTTCATTTTGGGGAAGGGTATTGGATGTCATCAGGGTGAAATGACTGGAGGATAGTGCTATCTCTTCAAAGAAAGAAGCCTGGAGATGTAGCTTCTGAGGGATCGGCTATCTCCCGACTGATTGGCTACTGTGGTCTACATCCTTCCATTCAGACATGTCCATTTCTTCTCTGGCTTCCAGAAAAAACAGAATTTTACTAACATATCTGTTCTTTTTCTTTATTTCTGTGGCTCAGTAATTTGAATATTGACTAATGAAAAACGGGTTAGCATTTTTACAGATACCCAAATGAGCTCCAGCAATGAATTGATAGGAAACAGTATGACTTCTTAAGCAAAAGGAGGTAACCAATAAATGTCTGAAGGAGTAGAAGACAAGGGAAACACAATGAAAGGTTGCCAAAGATATAAAATTTCTGGGATTTGAATGATAGAGAATTAAGTGGCTACAAGAAAGTATTTAGAATGGATGAATGGTTCCTTTTGTGTCAGGGTTGTCCTTGGCAGGACATAAAGACCATAATGGAGAGAGAGAGCATGGAATAACATATTTTCTGTTTTCTCTCTTCATTTTTAAAAATTTTATTTATTAAATTTATATAGCTGCCCTCTTTCCCAGAAGTGACTCTGGGTGGCAAACAGTAACCAATTTTTTTGCTTGGGAGAAGGTGCATCCTTTCTCTTCTTCTTGCTTTTGTAATTAGTCAGAATATCCCTGCCCACTGCCCACTGCTATAGCAGCAGAATTGGTACCTTTACAGCAGTGGTTCTCAACCTTCCTAATGCCGCGACCCTTTAATACAGTTCCTCATGTTGTGGTGACCCCCAACCA
>JANHZT010000526.1:181768-194506 GCA_032468215.1 Stegonotus admiraltiensis
CCTACTAACCCATGCAGCCTGGCCTGTGGGTACGTGCGTGTGTGTATGGGTACAGGTAAGACATCAATATGTAACAATATACCACTTCACAGTGCTTTACAGCCTCCCTAAGTGGTTTACAGATATTGCCCCCAACAATCTGGGTCCTCATTTTACCAACCTCAGAAGGATGGAAGGCTGAATTGAGCCACTCAGAATCGAACTCCTGGAGTGAGCAGTGAGTTAGCCTGCAATACTCCATTCTAACTATCTTGCTACCATGAATCAGATAGGCATGGTGCTCCCTACCAGGCATGGTTCTTCATTATTGTATCATTATTACATTTCCAGTCCTGCATTTTGCCTAAAGATGGGGAGAAGAATGTGTCATTTTGTGATTGATACTTCAAGTTTGCACACATGGTGAGTAATAATTCTTGGTACCTCTAATTGCAGTCTTGCAGGGAAGGATGTCAAAATACCACAAAACAGTGCTAGTATTCTGTCTCCCCATTTCTTTTGTCCCTTCCTTACAGGAGCAGAAAAGTTAAACTTTAAAGAAACTAACATTTCATGCTCAGAAAATATAGCCCTTCCTTTGCCACCACTTGTTCACTGGGTACCCATCAGCACACCCACTCCCCCTCTGGATTCAAGTCTTGTTTATAATTTCCTAGAATGTGCTTCTGTTATTGCAGTTTTTCTTTTTTACTTGGGATATGTCTATGATGTATGCCATTTTCATATGACCTGTCTTTCCTTCCCGAAAACAGAACAGAAGGGAAAAAAAGCATTTCTCTCCCCACCCAAGTTTAAAATATATTTTATCTTAAAAGCTACTGCTGCTGCTCTCTAAAATGCTTTTCTTAAACAAGGTGATGCTATGCCATTTTCATAAGTTATCCTTCTAAATATTGAGAGATACACACATTGACCTTCCTTAAACAAAAACTGACCCAGAAGGAAGTTATTCTGCCCTCAGATTTCATCCAAATTTATAGCATATTGTAGTGTAGTGTAGTGCAGTGCAGTGCAGTGCAGTATAGTTTATTGTCATTTCACATGGTACAATGAAATTAAATGCTGTCTTCAGTGTACATTATAACTATAAAAATAGAAACACATACATCCTTTACATTCTATATAATTGAAATTGAAAACCCAATATTGCATTATACCGTAGAATTCAGTATGGTTATTGCCCTGGGATAGAAGCTGTTTTTCAGCCTATTTGTCCTTGTTTTTATTGACCTGTACTGTGTGCTAGATGGCAATAGTTCAAAAAAAGGGTGCCCAGGATGAGATGAATTTTTAAGAATGTTTTAAACGTAAGAATGTTAAGAATGTTTTATCAAGGGATAAGCATGTTATCAGTGGTTTTCTTTGTAAAATTACTAGCCAAATGGAAAGAAAACAGATATCAGCACCTCTAGTTATCTGCTACTGAACATGCTTCATCTCCTCATTAAGAGTGTCTGTTAGGCCAGATAAAAAAATACAGCATATTTTATTTAACAGAATATAAATATTCTATATCAACAGTATATAGCCGTGATGGTGAACCTATGGCATGCATGCCACAGGTAGCACACGGAGCCATATCGGTGGGCACGCGAACATTGCCCTAGTTCAGCTCTGGTGCACATGCACGCACCGGCCAGCTGATTTTCGGGCCTTCCGGGCCCACCGGAAGTTGGGAAACAAACTGTTTCCGGCCTCTGGAGGGCCTCCGCTGGGGAAGGTCCATTTTTCGCTCTCCCCAGGCTCCAGAGCCTTTCTAGGATAATTAAATAATTTTAAAATAAAATACAGCTTTTATGAATTATTGAATCAAAATTCTAATTAAATATAATATTATACAGTGTCTAATAAATATGTAATTAATAAATAAGGTGGTAACAAAATTTTAGTTTTTATGAAGGCACTAAGAATTACAGTATACGATTTTCTGTACTTTCATACAACAGTTTAAATTACAGTTAGAAGACTGAAATTGTAGGATTATTTATGTCAGTTAAATTAATAGTCTAATTCTGGGATTTCTGGGATCATGAACTTACCTTCTCACGTTAAAATAATTCATCTTGATTTATGTTGCTTAAATTATCAGGTATTACACGAGGGTGGTAGTTTAATCAGCTTAGAAACTTTTGAAGGAAAAAATTACTTTCAATTGCTTTTATTTGCCCTAGTTACATTGTATGGTTCAGAAATTTCTTAAGTACATGTGTGCAGTAAATATAGATGTTAATGATGACTATAGCCATAAATCTGTCTCTGATGTTATATATACATTTGCAACAATGAAGTTTGCTATGTCTCTTCAATGGATTGTATGGCTACAATCATAAGACATCAGGCAGTGAAAAAGAAATGAGAGAAAAATGTGTCCAGTGCCATCTGTGGAACAGTAAATAAATATATTTGGAGAATAATGTACAAAATGTTACCCCTGATTGGCTCTGAGTGGTACAAGCTCAACTGCTGCTTTTTGCAAGAATGTTTTGTGTCCCCCCCCCCAGCACTTACATTATCAGTTGCAATTTGATAGTGGCAAATGCTAATAATCAAAGCAAAACACTTCAGAGAATAAAATGCCTGGTTATTTGTCTGCCATGGTCATTCTGTAACATTATATTTCATACTACAATAGAGGGAAAATGTATGAAATGTTTACCTTCTCTAGGAGACATAGGTAGATTTCTAGTCTTCCAGCAAAATTGCAAATCCTTTTACCCTACTGATTACCCTACTGATAGAGGCCTCATAGAGTTGAGGCCTATGAGGACAAAGCAGGAAAAGGTTACAGTAGGCTTGGGATAATTTAAGTTTGTAACAATAGTGAACCAAGGTCTATCAATCCAATTGTTTCAGAACTATATTTTCAACAATTGCTGATCGTTGAAAAACTACAAAGCAGAGGGAAGATTCATTGCCATGTTCTTTGTTTTCTCAAGAACTCAGCAATTTAGCTTTCCTGCCTCTAATAGGGAAACTCCATCTAGCATGTCACTACCTAATCTATTTTAGCTAGTAGTAGTAACTACCTACTTTAGGTTGAAGTAGTAACCCTAATCACATTTTATAGCATTAACTTCAACACTGAATTGAAGTTTAGGCTAGCGCACAGTGGATGTATATACTGTAAAAATGGTTACAGCATAAGATTATTGGTTTTCATCAGTACTGGGGTCTGGGTTTCTGGTTTTCCACACTGCATTTTTCTAAAAAGTCTGACATGTAATTGTGGACATTTAAGACGTATTTCCTGAGAAAATGTATAACGGAATATCTTAGCTAGTTATTTTCTTACTAGACTATTTTAGTCTATTTCTCTTGATCTTCTGGGTTAAAGTTTGGGTCAAATGTTGGAATGCCTATCCAAAATAATTGCACTTGAAAGTGGTTAATTTCTGGTAACTGAAACAAAACTAACACACATATTAATGAGATTATCACCTCATTACATATTCTTATAGTGTAGAAACCTCACAGGTGGGAGAGAATCTGTGGCAGCTGTATTCCTTTTGTTCCTGTGAGCAACACCTGAACAAATCTTTCATTTTCTGAGCAAATTAGGATGATGTTCTACATTATGCATGCCAAGGATTTAATAAATAACAAGTTAGCCAAGGTATATATGATTCAATTTTATTTAAACCAAAGACTGACCTCAGCTGATTTACTTCTATGAAAGCTCATACAACAATACCTACAACAGTCTTCAAGGCTCAGAGAGCCTGTGATTTTGATTTAGGAGACTCACATGCATCTTTTTTGGTATTTTATTCCTAAGTTCTGTTAAAACAAATTCTAGCTGCAAGGTGCAGTTTGGGGAAGAGCATAAACAAAAAAAATGTGCTAAAAAATTAAATAACCTAAAAAGGCTTTGCACACATAAAAGAGTATATCAGGAAGAAAGCCTTTTCTAACTAAATGCATGGACAACAGCAATTATACAAGCTATGGCTGGTAGCAGTTTAGGATCTGAAGAGAGCAAGAAAGGGCTCATAAAACAAGAACAGCTGAGAATAATTTCCTATATTCTTACCTGATTTTCTTTCCTCTACTCACTGCTTCTCCCTTTGGTAATCACTTATTTCATGTGGAAATAGCCAAGTCTTGGAAAACCTTTATATATAAATCTTTTGTTGGCAACAGGAATTTCCTTCTGAATGACTGCAGCCAGTATTAAGCCACACATAAACTCACACACACACACTCACAAGCACATGGACATATTGAGTATAGAGAAATGCAGGTGAAGAGCTGATGGCAAATCTGGGCTGGATTTTTAAAGTAATTGGAATACTATTTCAATATAAGCGGGGAGAATGCAGCATAGGAAAAGTGAAAAACGTGGATTGGATTTTTGTCCTTTAGGTATAGCTATACATGCATACATTTCTTAACATTTAGATGGAAATGAAAACTGATACTTTATTCATGACATTTCATATCTGATTAAAAGATTTAGTTACAATCAAAAGCAACACTTCAGTATTTCAGAATTTTAGTGGGAAAGCATATTTAGAAGCATTGTGGAAATTGGAACTTTTTCTATATTTTTGAAATAGTTTTGAGTGGTTAAAAACAGTTCGGTGTAGTAGTTAAAACGATCAGGTCAGAAATCAGGAGTCTGTGAGTTCTGGTCCCTCCTTAGCCGTAAAGCCAGATGTATGACTTTGAGCCAGTGACTCTGAGAAAGACCCAATAGCAAACCACTTCTGAAAAACTTTGCTAAGAAAACTGCAGGAACTTGACCAGCAGTCAACAGGAGTCAAAAACTGAATCAAAGGCACAAAAAACAAAACAAGCAAAAAATATATTAGAAGCTAGGTATCTCTTTCTGAGTTTTTGTAAACAGGAGAATCAATATACTATTTCCATTAAAAATAAGTGTTGTGCATTATTCCACAAGAAATAAGCACAGAAATTAGAAATGAATCAGGTCTATATGTTTTGTGTTCAGCCAATATTTTTGGGGTGGGAAAAATGGATTTACAAGTACACAAGATTACCGTGCTGTAATGCCTCCTCCTCTGTAATATTGGATTCCAAAACTGAAAGTGTTGTTTTTGATTACAGAAAAAATAGAATATCCTCAGCAAGGTATCCGTTGTGTTTCATTTCTTATATAAACAATAACTAAAGAATTAAAAAGAATGAAGGCCTACATCCACAACTATATTTGAGTGCAAAAATCTAATTCATATCTTTAACTTTGGCTCACTGTTTTTTTATACAGTATAAAATTTCATAATTTCAAGCAAGATGACCCAAAGATGCCTGCTTGTGAGGAAGTACCATAAAAGATGAGAAGGATAATAGTAATACAGCCTACTACATGGGTAAATATTCTTAGATGTAAAACAGTGGGAATTAGGTGTTCAGCAGAGTGATGGCACGAAAGAAAAAAGACAATCAGTTCAAGTACCATCTATTTTAACATACTTCACCCTAATTCCTAAACATATGGAATTATAAAGGGATGCCCGAAATGCTTAAGATAGTAAATTTAGGCATTTTAAGTTTTAAAAAATATAACCAATATTATTACTAATACAACTAATACAATCAAGTCTACTTCAACAGGAAAACCTGATATCCTTTTTTAAAAGCAGAAAAAGTGGAGAAGATGCTTTTCTGCGATGGCTCCTACTAGTTGGAATATCATGCCCCTTGAGGTATGATCTGCTCCCATTCTCTCAGCCTTCTGAAAGAGGCTGACTCTGCCAATTGGCTTGGGGCAGAGGTGAGTTCTACTTATCTTTACTACCGGTTCGCAATGGGAGTGCTCGCTCGTGCTTGCTTTGCTCGTGGGAGCATGTGCACTTCTGCATGCTCAGATTGTCAATTATGACATCTGGGTGGGTGGGCAGAGCCTCCCACTGCTTTTACTACCGGTTCCAAAAAACCGGAGAGAACCGGGAGCAACCCACCATTGGCTTGGGGTCCTGATAGGGGCATCTCATTTTGAAGATGACTAGTAACAGAATAAAAGAGTTGGAAGGGACCATAGACGTTTTTTGGTCCAATCCCCTGCTCAGGCAGGAAATCCTATATCATTTCAGACAAATGGTTGTCCAATCTTGTCTTAAAAACTTCTAGTACTGGAACCTCCACAACTTCTGGAGGCAAGCTGTTTCACCGATCAATTGTTCTGTCAGAAAATTTTTCCTTAGTTCTAGGTTGATTCTCTCCTTGATTAGTTTCCACCCATTTCTTCATGTCCTGCCTTCTGGTTCTTTGGAAAATAGGTTGACTTCCTCTCCTTTGTGGAGCCCTTCAAATATTGGAACACTGCTATCATATCACTCCTAGTCCTTCTTTTCATTAAACTAGTCATATCCAATTCCTGCAACAATTCTTTGTGTTTTAGCCTCTAATCCCCTAATTATCATTGTTACTGTTTTCTGTACTCTTTCTAGAATCTCAACATGTTTTTTATATTGTGGCGAACAAAACTGGATGCAGTATTCCAAGTGTGATGTTACCAAGGCAGTATGAGGTAGTATACTTCTACAAATTGTAGACTTGTAGAAGATCCCATCTCTACCCTGTTGGTGCATTGATTCTTTGTATCTGTTTTAATAATAATTTTAATGTTTTTAACTGTTAATGTTTGATGATTTAATGTTTTAATTCTGCAATTGCTTTATTCTGTTATTTATGATATTGTAAGCCATTGAGAGTTGCTTGGTAGAGAAATGGGTGGTATACAAATTTAATAAATAACTAACTTGGGAGTGAAACAAAAATATTATAATGTTTTAATAAATTAGACAGAATATTGTAATGGTCCTTTTATTTTTAATAAATTTATGATCTTGCACTAGAAAGTTTGCTACTTATTTTGAACAAAGTTTCAGATCCCTAATTGATACTATGAACTAGGTCTGTGCAAAGCATTTGGAAGATGTATTTCATAAAATGTGTAAGTGTAAGGAAGAACCCCTCTGTAAATATTACAGCAATAACATTTTGCAAGGTTGGTGTGGGGTTGGGTGCTTCATAATCTGGCTGCAGATGTCTGGAAGTATTTGTCTATGTAATCTTCCCTGATGAAACCACCAGGGAAGCGATGTGGCTGTGCATGTACACACATGTAGACAACTGGGTACAATCTTCACAGCAGCCATGCCAGGTAGTGGTGGGATTCAAGTAATTTAACAACTGGTTCTCTGCCCTAATGATTTCTTCCAACAATCAGTTGGAACTGCTCAGAAAGTTAACAACTGGTTCTCCCCAAGTGGTGTGAACTGGCTGAATCCCACTACTGGTGCCAGCCTTACAAAGTAGGCATCTGCTTTAATGTTTTGAAGAGAGAGCTTTACTTCCATTAAATCACTTTTTTCAGTTGCTGGGCATAGATACACTATGAAGTAATATCATATGAACCTGTGATGATTGTACAAGTTAGACAATAACTAAAACAACTATGCCCTGCAGATACATGAAGCTGCTACTGTGACATATTAAGATATAGTATAACCACAAAGGTAGAAAATCTCTACTATTTAGAATTGAATAGTAAGGGTTCAAGGCAGCACTTTTAGTGCTTTACCCTCATCAGCCCTGTGAGTTAAGAGAGGATAACTGGCCCCAAATCATTCAATGAGTTCCACAATAGTTAAGGATTTGAATCTCTTAGATTCTCTAAGTCCCACATTTTATTAGTTCAAAATACTGCTGGCTGATTCTGTGTTTCCCCGAAAATAAGACCCTGTCTTATATATTTTTGAACCCCAAAATAAGTGCTTGGCCTTATTTTCAGGGAGGTCTTATTATTTTGGGGCACATGGAAGAAACCAGAGGAAATCGGGACTGGCTGTGCATGCATTTAAATAGTTTTGGGAAGGCTTTATTTTCGGGGGGGGGGCCTTATTTTAGGGCATCTGCTCAAAAGTCTGATTGGACTTATTATCAAGGGATATCTTATTTTTGGGGAAACATGGTATTATCTCAACAACTTATATGCAATATTAATTTAGATGTAGAATTAATTTCTCTGACAGAACTGTGACAATTGGAAAAAAGCATTTGGCAGAAAGACGATAGGAAATTGCTATGATATAGTATAAGTTTGTATTCCCACAGGAATCCCACATTTCACACATTGGTATAAGTCAATTATGAATTATCATGGCTGTTACACAGCATGGATTCTTCCAGGAACAATCTGTTATTATAAATCAAAATGAGGTGATACAAGGATTCTTAAATGCTTTAACTAACTCAAACTCAAGTTACATAAGAAGAGAGACAAAGAAAGACAGAAAATCAGGAGTTTGGTACGGGTGAAATTCAGCTGGTTCTATCCGGCTCAGGCAAACTGGTAGCGGTGGCTGCGGGAGGCTCTGCCCACCCGCACGGATGTCATAACGTCACTTTTCTGGAACATTTTAAGCCTCTGCACATGCGCAGAAGGCTTTGCACATGTGTGGACAATGGTGCACACACATTTGCAAACCAGTAGGGAAGGTAAATTAATTTCACCCCTGGTTTTGTAGCACTATTTTCTTCACCACAATAGACTAACATGGTGCTCTTTCTCTCTCTTTCTCTTACACAGACACAGAGGAAGGAAGAGAGAGTATGTGTTCTTAATGTTTCAAAATATCCAGTAGGCATCAAAAGGGACTACCCTAGCCTTAAAACATGGATTTTGTCTCCAGTTCTCAACCTAACAATGCTTTAGGATTCTTTTTGCAAAATTTGTTTATTTCTTTGGGCTGCCATTCTGCTAGACTTTTATAGAGAATAGACCACAGAATGCCATACATTTGCAATTAAAAAAACAACAACAAATAAATCTCACTCCAGAAATCATGGCAATGCCATCTTGCAATGATAGGCTAAACCACCATATCCTCAAACGCCTTCCTTAAGAACCCAGTCTTTACAGCTCTTCAGAAGCCAAATAAGAGGGGGATGTCTGGATATCCAAGGAAGAGCTTGGGAAATGGAGATTACAAGAGCCCATTCTCCTTTCTTCTGTCTCCAGACGGTTGAGTTGATTGAATATGTTTCACATATGTTTTATTTTCCTTTTTTATATTTTATATTTTAACAACTCCCAACCCTGAATTTGTTAAATTGTAAATGAATGCAATGTCCTATAAGCACTCAGTCAACATGATACCCAACTTGGAAAATAAATGGAGAGTAAATAGATGTATAAATAAGATGTGTCCTACAAATTATTAGAATTATATCTGCTGAGAACAAGAGCAGGATATATTTCTGACAGCTCTCACTAAATTCATTGGTGCTTTAATCATTTCGAGTGAGTTGTTTTGTTGAAGCTCTAGTAGTGTTCTCTTGAATTAAAACATGGAATTGTATGCTTTAATTTTTCTTTTTGCATTGATAGACACATTCTCATTGACATGCGGTATATATAAAAAGGTGGAATCTAGAAATACAGTAATTGTGCATTTTGCTGATTTGACCCTTAATAAGAAGGAAAATGTTACTTTGCCTTGATTGGGTGCTCTGCTAAGTAATTTCTGAGGAAATTCATGTAGAGATAATAAAGTCGCATTTCCACACATAACTATGTTATTCTTGTGCCAAGCCAAGATCGTGGTGTAGAAATGTTAAAATCGGAAACTAAATGCTAATGCATTAATTTTGATAAAATATTCAACAGTTGATGCCCAATTTTCCAAACAAGTGAAATGGTCTTGGCTGAAGTGGTAACAGTCGTGCTTATTCATATTACTATTGAATCTTTAATTATATAAATGGTATTAAATATTGTGTATAAGGCTGATTATCACTATATCATGGAGAATACTGCAGCACTGTGATTAGATCTGAATTCTGCCGTGATAAATAAAATCATTTAATTTCATTTATCACTCTATATTCATCTCAGCCATAAAGCTTTATCTGTTTTTAACCTTCATTCTGAGAAGTAGGCAGTGATATCATTCAAGAGATAGAACAGAGCATAGCGCAGGTCACTATGTATATTGGATTTTGTAATGCTTATTTCAGGGGTCCACATTATAAAGCTGTCAGTCACAATGGTGAGATGGTGAGCATATAATAAATAGATAAAGCTACTATTGACTGCTGGCACATAAGGCAGATGGTACACAGTAGCCTCACTTTACTCTGCCTCTAGGTCAGGGGTCAGCAACCTGTGGCTGTGGAGCTGCATGTGGCTCTTTCACCCCTCTGATGCGGCTCCATGTCACTCAAAATATGCGTCACAACCACCGATGTCTGACACCCTCCAGCACATGATTTATTGAACTTTTCAACCCCCAATAGGCCAACCATGGATAAATCCAAGAAAAGAAAAGTTTCAGAAGAAAACAGAATGTTTAATTCAACTACATACGCTAGTTTTGTGGCTGCTCAAGAAATAGTCAGGCACAGGAAGGGTTTTGTGGCTCCTGGTGTTTTTTTTTCCTGTGGGAAACAGGTCCAAATGGCTTTTTGAATGTTTACGGTTGCAGACCCCTGCTCTAGGTGTTTTTGTTTTGAAGCATCTAACTAGAATTTTTCCTTTAAAAAATTAGTTAACATGTTATAGCTCATCTAATGCTTAAGATTTAAGAAAAGCTTGAAAATTTAAACACATATAATAAATCTGGAGAGTTATTCTGAAGGACCTTTCAGTGATCCTATAAAGAGATTTGGATTGTCAAGAGAAACTTTCTGCATCCAAGGAAAAACAATTTGGTTAGGAAAATGTCCTGAGTAAACCTGAATGGAAATGCATTATTCCTTTGTCCTATCAGTTAATGAGTGTGTGTGTGTGTGTGTGTGTGTGGCGGGTCTTTGGAAAAAAATGGGAAATATGAACTCAGCCCAAACTGGAATTTTTATAAAAATGTTGAGTTGTTTTTTTGTTTCCTGCAGTATGAATTTCTTTGGAAATCCGAATCATTCGGAGTGTAATAGCATCTTATGTTGCAAGAATATCTGCTAAGGAAACAGAAAAATGCCATCTATAGGAATCTTTTCTCAATGAAACTGAATGTTGAGTGAGCCTTGATTTTACAAACAGTTACAATTTAATCAACTACAATCTCCTCAAGATTGTCAGCCTCCATCTTGATTCTTTGCAGTGGATATTTGGACAGAACCTTAAGGTAACCCACTGCATGCTTCCCTCCATTTAGTTCCATTAAGGACTACTTGCAGAGTTTGGTGAATATTTACTATGGTTGATTACTTACAATGGATTCATGTAATTGTGGCTGTCACAGCGTCCCTGCAGTCATGTGATTGTCAGTTATAAACATTCTTAATTATGACATTGCAGTGTCTCCTGGACACATGATTGTCATTTATTACTTTCAAGGCCAGCTTCCAACAAGCAAAATTAATGGGGAAGCTGGTCGGAGGTTGCAAATGGCAATCTTGTGATTGTGGGAAGTTGCAGCAGCACAAGATATTCTGGCACTGACAGAAATTCCATCAAAAGTCAGTGTGGTCTCATGACATTATCTCTTCTGATTATATCACTTAGTGACAGAGTTCCTAGCCCCAATTACCATTTATAAGCCAAGACTCCTATAGAATATAATAATGCATCTACAACTATAAATAGAGTAATAAAATATACCAGAATTATAAGCATTAATCTTTATAAAACCAGGAAGACTAACTAAACCTAAAAGGAATTTGTTATCCTTTTAAGTTAGCATAATGTTTATGCTAAGATCCAACAAGAATATCAACAATGTAAACAACAGAATAACAATATTATAGTTAGTTAGTTACTAATAAATTAAAATTCAGAATTATAAAACAATTGATAGACATGAAATAATAGGATACTATGATCTTATAAATAATCATACAATTGTTCTTTTTCTGCAGGCAAGGTAACAGATAATAAATATCCATTTTCAATCTGCCTTTAGATATCTGGCTAGAGTAAGGTTAAAGGTTAAGCATCTAGATGGGCCTTGATTGGCACATACAAAATAGTTTCTTGACTTTCTATATCTATTATTTTTTGCCTTATTTTAACTTTGTCTTGATCATAAATGAAGACTACCATGGCTTCCAGAGAGTAGCCACAACGATTCAACTTATATAAAATGGAGCATTTCCATTTGCCAATAATAGAATAGAAATTCTATTCTATCCAGGGATTACTGGATAGAATACTATTTTTAACAAACAAGGGTATTTTAATTAATAAGGATATTAAATTACTGTGAAGTTTCCGAAAGATGCCCTAATTAATTCATGACCCACAAGCCAAACTTAAAAAGAAATACAGTCATTTATTAGGAGCACCATTTCTGCAATATTCGGATGCAGTTAGAACTAATCCCACATAGATTTACATTCGCCTATGACCCTGTCTCTCCCCTCTTCCCTGGCCATGTCATAAATCACATTCTCCAATTAACCACTTTGGCTGGCTGTGAAACTCAAAATCTACTGATTGTGGTAAAAATCATCTGTGGAATGTAGTTTCAGTTACAGAAATCAATCAACTCCATCAGTTCTCCCTCCCTCCTGCTCATGGCAACTTGAAAGCTTTGCAAGTTAACATTCGGCTCCCCTCACTTCCTGAGGGCAACCTGCGCAAAGCAAAACAATTTGACTATAGATGTAGAGTTTAGGGACGCGACCTCCCCACCTGGCTTGTTTGGATTTTCCATGTGAAATTTGGCTATAAGGCAATCAGCCTGGATGTTTCGACTCTTCTTCTTCTTCTTCTTCTTCTTCTTCTTCTTCTTCTTCTTATTATTATTATTATTATTATTATTATTATTATTA
>JANHZT010000532.1:23004-35456 GCA_032468215.1 Stegonotus admiraltiensis
TTCAACTCCCAGAATTCCTAAGGCAGCTTGGCTGCCTTAGGAATTCTGGGAGTTGAAGTCCACAGGGTGTGAAAGAGCCAAGGTTGCCTACCACTGTACTAAGGCAATTTCAGGAAGTTCAATCTAAGCATATTTATTGACCGTTGCAAATAGAATAAAACAGGTGTCCCCAACTCCCACTTCATGAATCGGCATTGGTCCATGACATGCCAGAAACTGGGCTGTGCAAACAACCAAAGCCCCATCTGCAGGATGCAGGTACATATGAAACCATGCCCCCGTTAGTCTAGAAGGTTCTGTGGAGAGAGGCTAGAAAAGCCTCTCTCCACAGAACCAGTCCTTGGTGCCCAGAAGGTTGGAGGTCACTGAAATAAAATATATAGAGACATAAATATTCTTGGCTTCTCCCTTATCTTTCTTTTTAAAATTCTTTCTTTCTTTGGTTCTATCTTTGGTTCTTTCTTTCTTTTTCACACACGCATAGATGGCCCTGTGCATGCACACATGCACACACACACACACACACACACACAGACACACAAAGAGAGGGGGGGAAACAGATGTGCACATTTATTGTACAGAATACCTGACAGACCTTGGAAATACAAACAAGAAGAAAATTAAGAGAGGAAACAGGGCTGTTAAAAAAGAGATTCTTGAATCCAGGTGTAAGGGAAATATGAGAAAGTTAGAGTACGGCCACCTTGATTACACCAGATATAAATTGTGCAGGAGAATGAGATGAGTAAGTTTTCAAGACTGTTACTTTACCCTATTAAAGTAGGTTCACTCCCACAGAGAGGGCCTCCTCAGGGTGCCGTCTGTCAGGCAATGTCAGCTGGCAGTCCCCAGGGGGAGAGCCTTCTCTGTGGCGGCTCCTGCCCTCTGGAATGAACTGCCCCCGGAGATACGCATTATCTCGGATCTATGCGTCTTCCACCGGGCCCTGAAGATGCATTTGTTTCATGCAGCCGGCCTAACATAGCCACCGTTTTTAACTGGGGTTTGATTTGTATAGGGGTTTGTCTTAAATTGTGGCCAAATTGTTTAATTGTTTTTAACTTTTGTATTTTGATGTTTTATCTGGCTGTGCACCGCCCTGAGTCCTTCGGGAGAAGGGCGGTATATAAATAAAATAATAATTATTATTATTATTATTATTATTATTATTATTATTATTATTATTATTAATTACCTTAGCAAGAAATATTTTTTCTGAAGTCTAGAAAGGCTCTTGTCTGCTAAGTGCAGAGGAATGCAAATATAATATTGAAGAAGATATGCAAGAAAAACATTGCCTTATTTTGCCTTTTTTAAGGCAAAATAAAAGACAGCTCCCTCTGGAAAGGGGGAAGCCGTGAGAAAGAAGCTCAAAATAGCCTTGTTTATTGTAAAAGGGCCCAGTGCAAAATTCTGGCAAGCTTTCAAGATTCTGTTTATTATTCCATACACAATTAAATAGCTTTCCTGGAATCCTTATGGCCTGTGTTTCCTGCCCTCAAAAGGCTGACTCTGAGCTTGCCATCTTCACACAGCAAAGTAGCTGGCAAATATGTCAGGCTTTTACCTTTACCCGATGCTTTCAGAAACCACAATCTCAATTAGATATTAATAATGTTACAAAAACAGAGATTTTCTTTCTTGCAAGCGTAGGCTTTTATCAATCAGGAGCCTATATAACTTTGGAGAATAGTGGCAAACCATATGTGTGTGTTTTCCCAAGGAAATCTCAAACAATGTTTTTCTGCATTTAATATTAGAACTTTTCCCATTGATGGGAGACAGCTATATTTACTGTAGCTTCATATTTTAAATTCTTTATTTGAAAGATATATTTTAATCAGATTGAACATGGATTGTAAGCAGGGTAGATTCTACTTACCTTTACTACCGGTTCGCAATGGGGCCGCGCACTCGCACTTCTTCTTCCTGATGACATCAGGATCAGCAGGCAGAGCCTCCCACTGGTTTTACTACCAGTTCTATAGAACCAGTCTCAACCGGGGGCAACCCACCACTGATTGTAAGCACCTGTATTGTGTTTTAAAAACATAAAAGGTGATCAGTCAGGGGCACTGTATAATTTATTTCTATGTAAAATGGTACTATACTGATTATTTAACCTATAATAATATGTCTTCTAGAAGTGTTCTTTTCCTATTTTAGATCAGATCCTTGATGATGTAGTGAAATTGATTTGAATAGTATAATGGATCATCTTAACTCTATAAAGTGCATGGGGCCATGCCATTTCTTCCACTCCTTGTAACTAATAAACTCTAGCAATTTTATACAGCAAAAAAGACCTGTTAGTGAAGATACAGTTCAGGAGCTGGAAACAATAGTTCATATGGTTTGGGCATGTCCTACGGTTTCCATATTTACATCTGAAATTCGTAACATTGTCAATATGACTTTAAATCAGTCAGTCTGTACCAAGAATGTATATGTTTTTCTGACCATATCCCCATATATCTGAAATATCAGAAAATGTGATCTATTTGCACAAGGAAGGATTGAAATAATTATGTTACAACACTGGAAGGATAAATCTATACCTGCTTTGTGATGTGTATTTGAATAGGGCAGAGCTGGTCAACAAAAGCAAAAGATTTTCAAACAATTTGACAATTATTTTGGATCTGTTGTGTATTCAAATTTCCTTATTCTCACCCTTTTTAGTATATTGTATTATATTACATTTTAATCAGTTACATCTATACATATATTTTATTGCTTTGCTTTATATAACAAAATTATAGCAGGTAATCAAAAAGTTAAAATAAATAAGGTAGTTGGCAACTCATAATGGTTATGTTCTGGTTATATTATCTAAAACTTTTTGTTTTTAAAGAACATTATTAACAAGCTGGGACCAAACAGTGACAACTAATTTCATACTTATGTCAAGAAAACAATACAGATGTCTCCATAAAGTCAGCAGGAGTCAAGCTCAACTTGGAGGAAACTTTATCTTTATTAACAAGGTGGTAGCTAGAAATAAAACATTTAATTTATTTGGTCCATGACTTTCAACGCTGATTAGCAATAGGCTTTTAAGAACAGATTTGTTTTCTAAGCCTATACCTAGAGGACTAAATCTGAGGCTTTTTGCATGCAAGCCAGGTACATGGAGGTTGTCCAAATTAAAATGAAATAAGATAAGAGTAGGAGTCTGAATGCATTTAAATATACAAAGCAATGCTAGACTTCAGATTTTAATAGATTGCACATAAAGGTAAATAAGAGATAGTACATAGTGTTATTTCACACCTATCAACTTGCTCCCAAAAGTCATACGTTTATCTAACTTGCAAAGATGAAAGTCACTGCAAGCTGCGTCCATCAGAAAGGTAACCTTCTACATATTTAGTCAGTCCTGTTGCCATCACAGATTAGAAGAGAATGTCAGTAATTATAGGTGAAAGTAGAATTATCAATCCTGGAAATCAAGAATTCTAACACTGAAAAGTGTTCTTAGGATAGGACAGGAATGAAGTCTACATGGATTCTATGCTGAAGCCAGGAAGAGACAACTCAGTCTGGGGCAGAAATTTTCATAAGGGGAGTACAACAAAAGCGTACTTTAAAAAAATATGAACTGGAAGACAACTGACCCCAATAACTTTGCTCAAATTGCGCACCAAACGTGAGGATACTTATTAAAAATTAAACCTATGATTTGCATTATCATAAATGATATTATAGTTTCTTTGTAAATGTACAAAATCTGACTGGAGCCCAAATGCATGTAGGGAGAAGGACTATTAAAAAAATCATGCAATTTTGTCCCAATTTTCTAAAAGTATTTCTATTTGAAAAGCAGCTTCCTGATGGTATTAGCATAATCCTTCTTAGATAGGATGGGAAAGGAATTGTGTAGGAAAATCATTCAAAATGTTTAAAGAAATCCCAACTATCAAAGCAATCACTTGACAATTGGCTTCCATAAAAATATCTCCTCTTAATATCTTGAGACATTTAGCATCTCTTTGTCAACTTCAAGTCTTGTCAAAGATGACGTATTGCCTTAAGGCCTTCCACAGTGTTAGCACTATCCAGAGAAATCAGAAAGAAATCCCAAATAAAGCAGCAGCCTTTTAAATATCTTACAGAAATATAATTACGGTAGAATAGAAGCATTTTATCATTAGGTATCCAATTAATGTTTTTTTCTACCTCTATATTTGCCTTACGTAAATATTTTTCCAAGCTCATTTTAGGAAAATTAAAATAAAATTTTACAAAAATATTAAATATTAATGTATTGACAAATGAAAGCAAGTTTAAGCCAGTTTCAAAAGTCATGAATAACTTGAAAGCACTAGGATTGTTTGCTAAAAAAGGCTACATCACCAGGCTTATAAAAGACAATTTTCTGTTCAGCAAACCATTGCATAACTGGGACATTTCACCAAGAAAGCCATTTCACCATGTCTTGCTCATGTATACCTCTCCTTAGATTGCAAAAGTGGGAAGTGAAAAAGCTCCACTGGAAATAAAGTCTTATTTCCTCAGTCCTGTTTTGTTCCTTTCAAGCATTATGGCTATTTAGCTACTCCATAAATTCTAAAGCTTTCTCTTTAATTGGGATTCCTCCATACATCAATAATATATGTATATGTATATGTATATGTATATGTATATGTATATGTATATGTATATGTATATGTATATTATAGATCAGCATAGCTCAAGCATCCATAAATGGATAAAGAGCTAATGAGAACTAATTCTCAAGTTTTAACGAAAATAAGTAGAAATCAGGTCTTAATTAACATGCCGGGCTAGGATAGAAAGTAACATATTGAGAACATATTTTTCAGCACATATGTTTCTAACCAAAAAGAACTTCCACAAATTCATAAATGTGCAACTACTTTAAAAAAAAGAGAAAAAAATACAAGTCCCTGGAAACCATGTGGAATATGCAAGAAATAATATATAACTTAATACAAGTTATTTCTCAGCATGAAACTGAAGTCTAGTATTGAAACAGTATATTTTACTAATGATGTGCAGTGGAATGAGTTCTGCCATTGCCATATGAGCTATTTGTATGACAAGTATTTAAACAGGCTTGTAGATTCAGTTTGAGAAGCTGGCCACCCAGTTTTGAATCACAGACCAGGTGGTATATTGGAAGTTGGGGGACGGGATAGAAGAAAGAGAGATCAAGCTGCTTCTTAGCTAAGTATCCAATAGAACAGCGCTGACTGGAGGATTCTGGGAGTTGAAGTCCACCCATCTTCAAGCTTCCAAGGTTGAGAAACACTGCAATAGAAAGATGTCATTATCCAAACATAGATGCTTGATATTCTTACAATATCACTGCAGAATTTCTAAGAACATTTGAAGTACATCTCCTTGGCATTCTCTTCCAACTTTGCTTTGTCAATCCCTTCTAACGCCTTCAGCTCAAGCATCTTTTTTGTTCCTATTGGGTACTCACTTCTCAGAGTCAAAATATGGGAGCGTATATTTGTCCATCACCATCATTGTTTCTTTTGTCTATTTAAAATCTGTGATATTCTTAAAATATGTCAAAATCAGTCATGTTAAGGTGTCTATTTCTTGCTCTTTCCCAACAGTTTGTTTTTAACAGTCCTATATTACCACTGGAGGAAAACATTGTTTCATTATCTTTGTTGAAAAGAAAATATCCTGATCCTCCATGATCTTGCCTAAAAAGTCATTGCTTTTCTCCCTATGATTAATCACTTCTTTTCATAGGATATAAAAAGGATCTGAGAGGAAGCAGAGATGTAGTGCATGGATTAGTATGCAAAGTGCATAGCTGCATCATATCCATGACTGGAGTTGGAGTTAGTAGGTAGAGTTTTTTTTAAACCTATTTTAGGGCTTCTGGTATATTTTTTTAAATGGGCTTCTAGCTTCAAAATGAAGATAAACTGTACCATCAGTTTTGCATATTGATACTACAAAGTTGCACAGTTTTATACATTTATGTCACTGAGAAGGTTAGGGATGCAAAAATGGACTTTGGATGCCTCATATAGCATTGGAGTTTTCTGGTGATCTGCCCATATTCCTTTAGATTGCTGTTCATTGGTTTTCCCCAATACAAAAATGCAAAGATTCCTTGGGAAGTTAACCAAAAAGTGTTTGCCCAAGAATATTGTCAGAATATTAACATGCTGCTATGAATTGTAAACTGTTACTTGGAACCCTGACACTTTCCATATCACCTGATCTCACCAGACACCTGTCCCAATAAGTTTGCACCTCATAAAATATATTTATTAACGAGTTTAGCTGTAATGAGCGATTAATCCATCTGTGATTTGCAAGGACATCAAAGGCAAGTTAATAGAGGAAAGGAATGTCATTAAGACAGGCCTGATTTTTAGGTGCGTGATTTTATTTGAGATAAAGCACTGTCTTTCAAGAAACTGCTGAAAGAAAAGTGTTGCATGATGTTACAATACACATCAGGCCATAATCAGCCATGGTCCATGATTTTTTCCCTTGTGAGTTACCTGAAAAATGGAAAAACAAAGGATCTGCAATCTTTTTTACCTTCTTCAAGGTTATAAAGAGAGAATAATGTGTGTATTATTACTAGAAGAAGACAGCCTCAAAGCTTAATACCATCAATATTCCCATCACAATGAAACTGAAGGGTTTAATGGAACAAAGCTTACCTTTTTTTACCTTTGCTTGTGTTTTAATTAGAACACAAATAAGTAGAGTGATTAGCCTTTCTTTGCCTCAGCTTACTGTATATTAGCAAACAGAACATTCACAACTGAAGAAACATAAAAATAAAGCCTAGTTTGGAATACATCACATAGAATAACATCTATGTGACATATGGAATGAGTTAATGGGTTAAAAAAAGTTTCATAATAAATTAATATGCCTAATTAGAATAAACCTCAATGAGACTACATTAAAATCTCATTTTCCCTTTAAAAATTCAATAAAATGGTACTAATTAAATCATGCAATCATTAAGGCAAGGAGGTTTATTTGATGCTTCATCTATTTTATGTGGTTATTAAAAGCCATTTTTAACAGCTTGTTTACAACTCTTAAATTTTACACAGAGCTGCAGCAACTGTCAATGTCAGCAAATGCTACTTTTGAGCACACCAATGCAGTGAACAATGACCAGTATCTGTAGGAACTTCCATAGAGGTGGTTCAAAAATAGTCATAATGGTGGCCACAAACACATGAGGAGTCCCACTGGAGTTTTTTGTTTTTGTTGTTTTGTTTTGTTTTGTTTTTAATTCATTGCATGTTTTGTTTATGTAGTCAGGCCATCGTCCTTACTTTTTCTACCCACATGTCTTTTGAATTGCCCTGGGCAACTGCATCTTGACAGGAAGATGCAGCTTGTTTCCAAAACAATTGTGAAGGAAGAAAGGCAACAGCATTCTTTAAATGTTCTAATCTCACAATCTTTAATAATAATAAAGATTTGATTCTGATACTGATTCAGTGATCTGTAAAAGAGATTTGGGGTTGGTACATGAGCTACCTGATTCATCTCAAAATGAGATGTAGCTCTTCAGAACATTTTGATTCCCACTGAATATCATGGAAAATCCTCATATGGTTGCTTAATATTGCTAGATTTTCTTTATGGTTAGAAAATATTACAGTTACTTTTACTATTATTTTCTCTCTCTCTTTCCTTGACACGTCCAAGCATAGGGACTAAACCCTGCAAGCTTTCAGATATATGGATGTGCAAAGTCTGTTTTCTCTTTTCTTTTAAAAACAATTTCTAATGAAAGTAGCTTTGATATGGTGCTACAGTATTTGATAATTTCAAACCTATCAAATTATAGAAATGTATATATACTGTAGAGGCTTTCGTAGCCGTTACCGTCAAAGCTAACCTAAAATGCATAACAATGGAAAGATAATGGAAATGTTTTCTAAACTTCATGATTAGATAATCCAGCAGTAAAAGAAATTCAGTCTCTGAATTATTTCATGAGGGAGTAGCAGCTAGCTGACCTTGGCTGATTGCAAAGAGTAAGCAGGGCTGGACCTGCTAAACAGTTGAATGGGACAGAACAATGTAAAACCAGGGTTGTACCCAAACCAGAGAGTCAGAAAATCTTGCAGAAGAAAGTAATGGCAATCTGCTGATGTCAAGAAAGTAGCAATGTTACCTTCTGAGAAGGTCCAGAGCCCAAGTTAGTTGATGTACTCCACCATAGAAAAATATATAATTTTTCCAAAGCATCATGATTTAATTCAGAATTCAGCTGAACTCTTGGATGCTTCCAGCTCATATTACCAGGCAGCATAGATTCTCATTAGTTCTGAACTCTGGTTATTCACCCGGAGGCTCCAATTGGTCCAGAATGCAGCCGCGCGGGTGATTTTGGAAGTGACGTGGTGCTCCCATGTGACACCCCTCCTGCACGAGCTGCACTGGTTGCCGGTGGTCTTCCGGGTGCGATTCAAGGTATTGATTACCACCTTTAGAGCGCTCCATGGCCTAGGGCCTGGATATTTACAGGACTGTCTTCTGCGACCAACAGCCTCCCACCGACCTGTATGCTCCCACAGAGAGGGGCTGCTCGGGGTGCCGTCAGCCAGACAATGTCGGCTGGCGACCCCCAGGGGGAGAGCTTTCTCTGTGGGGGCACTGACACTCTGGAACGAGCTGCCCCCAGAGATAAGGAGGATCCCGGACCTGCACTCCTTTCGCCATGCATTGAAGACCCTCTTTTTTCAGCAAGCCGGGCTGGCCTAAGTCTAACTGTGTTTTTAATTGGGATTTTTAAAGTGAGTATTTTAATTGGCCAAATTATTTAATTATTTTAATTGTTTTTAACTTTTGTATTGTTTGTATTTTATGTCTGGCTGTTCACCGCCCTGAGTCCTTAGGGAGAAGGGCGGTATATAAATTGAATAAATAAATAAATAGATAGATAAATAGATAAATAGATAAATAGATAAATAGATAAATAGATAAATAGATAAATAGATAAATAAATAGATAAATAGATAAATAGATAAATAGATATTCCTCCTTATCTGTCTCTTTTAATATTTGACTGTATGTATGTATGCATGTATGTATGTATCTTTGTATGTATGTGTTTGTTTGCATATGCTTCATCACTATAGACAATCAAGTTATATTTATGGACCAGCTTATGGCCTGATGTTTCATTGGCATTACTGTGTGACTTATAAAAAGGAGTAGGTATGCAATGGTATTCATGGAATAAGTAGTAGATTTGTTTGTATTGTCTGAAAGGCACAATTATGTCATACCTCAGGCACATCTTTTCAGGGAAGCAAGTCACCATTTTTACTGAGAGGAAGAAGTTTCATTATTATTCATTTAATATGGGATAAACACATAAACAGTATACAGATAGTCCTTGACTTACAACAGTTCATTTAGTGACCATTCAAAGTTACAACAGCACTGAAAAAAGTGACTTATGACTATTTTTCACACTTACGACCATTGCAGCATCCTCATGGTCATGTGATCAAAATCTTTATGACAGTTGCAGTGTCCCAGGGTCGTGAGATCCCATTTTGTGATCTTCTGTCAAGCAAAGACAATGGGGAAGCCAGACTCACTTAACAACTGTGTTGCTAACTTAACAATTGCAGTGATTCACTTAATAATTGTGGCAAGAAAGGTGGTAAAATGGAGCAAAACTCATTTAACAAATGTCTCACTTAGCAACAGAAATTTTGTGCTGAATTGTGGTCGTAAGTCGAGGACTATCTGTAAAATAGACTATCATATTAAATAGTCAGGGATATTATTCTTCTTTTATATGGAGACTTCATTTCATTTGTTTCAAATGTATTCCTTATGTGCTGGTGCTTTTATCTTATCATGCTGTTTGAGAAGCACATGTGTTGCTGTCTTTGGTAGAAGAGGGAGAACAAACATTTCTTTAAAATGTAATAACTCCCTGGAGTTTCTCTTCAGTGTAAGTATCACAGTACACTGCAGGTTTCCAAAATCCAGGATCTTATGAATTATGTCCTTCTCTTTCCAATTTCCTTTTCCACACTTAAGATCAGGGTCTGTCAGGGAACCTGACAAATAAGCCTTCTGGTACAATGCAGATTTGTAGACTTGTTCTAATTCATTGTTTACAAAAGGCATTAAGAGTTTCCACTTCTATCTATCATTACTAAGTGTATATTGCTAATTTGGAAGTTTTCTCATCTGACCCAGAAAGATCAGATGTTCCTTTTGGAAATGAAATGTAGAAATATTAAGAGATATTACATGCCTTTCAGCAAACTAAAGACCTTGCTGTGCTTCAAGAATCCTTAATACCTCTTTTATGTATTTTAAAATTTAAATAAAAATAGTTTTTCACTGCTAGAAAAAAATATTTTAAAAACCATGCAGTAATAATAAATTGTAGCCCACCCAGACATTTAAAATGAATTGTTTTTACTCCTTTTAACAGAAGAAAAATCTGTCATTCTAGGAGAAAAGCAGATACGCTTTTAAAATCAATTGATTTTTGAAATCAATGTTTTCAGGCATGACTGTCCTCTTTTATTGGATTTTCAGCAACTTATATAATTCTGTTCTTTACTGAAGAAACTTGGGACAGCTATTACTATCATTATCACCTATCATTATGAACATTGTCATCCAATAGTTAAAATTTAAAAGTAATTAATGTGCCTAATACATATCTTGCTGTTATAAATTATATTTTAGAGTAAATTTCCTGGACAAATCTTTTTGAAATTCTCAAATTTTAAACTTCTAAAAGAATATGTACACTGTATATAAACAAAATGGGTCAGAATCAGAAACATATATTTCTTTTTATTCTCACACATGAGCAGGAACCTATAACTGATGAATGAGATACCAAGCATTCAGGTATTATCTCTGACCAGCCAGCATCCTATTTTCCCACAAAGTAAGTCATTACTGGGCCTCCTCCCAGGCTAAATTGATGTGTTTTTAGGTCCCAATTACTCTGGAAACCTATGTGCAATTTGCTTCAAAGTCCAAATTTTATAAATTAATTAGCAAGAAAATGGTACACTAGACCTACCAGAAGTAAAGAAATAAGAAAGGGAAAATCTGAGAATAATTGAATATAGCTATCAATTTATTTCCATGAATGATTGTTGAGTCTTAGAACCTGATCTTTGTAGTAAATATTTCTCTGAAATAAGCTTGCACCAGAATTACAGCTCCCAATGACTACCTGACTAATAGAATACCTGGATTGAGACTCTGTGACCCTTCATCTGGAAGAGTTTAGGCAGATGACAAGATGCATGATTCAAGGTATTTTCCCTCAGCCATGGAACTGGTTGACTTGGTGAATGACTCAACACAACATACTGTTTCTACTGCAACAAGGATGTTGCTGTAAGAAGAAAACATGTTCCCTTGAAGTTCTGGAGGAAAAGTGGGATATAAAAATGTATGGATAAATTTTAAACATTTTTTTAATCAAATGTGTATGCCCTTGAGTCCCAATAACTAAAACAAGAAAAATCCAACTCAAAACAAGTGAAAAAATAAAATATTGGAAGGACAGGAGCCAAGCAAAGGGTTTGTTTTTCCCTAAGGAAAAGGTTGGGTGAAAAGACAGGTCTTCAAGACCTTCTAAACAAACTCCAGCAGAGCAGTTATGGAAAGAATATTAATTTATAAAACTGTGTTAGATATATTGTAGAACTGAATTAACACAATGTAAACATAATTATAATGCTCATAGTTCAAACTAAGAGGCCCAATCCACATCACTTCATTTATCAACCCCTTCGCCAGGTCAGCACATACCTATGCCCTTTAAGTGTCACCTAGAACCAACACATCCACACCTCCATATCCTTCAAGACCCACACCAAGGACAAGCTTCTATAAGCAGCCCTTTTAGACCTCATTTTCTCTGTAGCTACCCCATAGGCAAAGATCTTTGTTGGGGAATAACTAAATCTCCTTTCCTCGCGGCTGTGAGTTTCATTTTGATTTATTCTTGTTCAACCCCAGCTCAAGTTGACACCCCAAATTGTTTTTCTGACAGCCAGATCCACCTGGATCTCACAGGGAACTTCACTCCAGATTTATATATGGTTTACTGTATAATAGTAAATAATACAGTATATAAATTAATATTGAATTCTATGGTTTATTATACAAAAGACAAATTTTGTATAAAAAGAACAAAATTGAGTAACTTCTGTTTTCTTCAGTTGAAGCCAAGCTACAGTAAGGATAATGGTTAAATGAAAAGTGGACTAATAGTTTGCTCCCTAGAAATACACAGCTGTACGATACGCAGCTGTACATCTCCACCCCAAGGATGGGGAGGAACAGGCTCAGGCTAAATCTCTCCAAGACCAAGTGGCTGTGGCTTCCGGCACCCCGGTAGAGTCATTGGCCCCCACGGAGAGGGCTCGCAATTTGGGCATCCTCCTGGATACACGGCTGTCTTTAGAAGAGCATAT
>JANHZT010000532.1:43013-53020 GCA_032468215.1 Stegonotus admiraltiensis
TTTTACGCGGGAGAAAACCCGAACAACCAAAGACCTACATACAAACACCCGCGAAAACCTCAGAAAACACACACACACACACACACACACACACACATATATATATAAGTTACAAGGGAAGAAAGAGAAAGGTGTTGATTTCTGACTCCTTTTAGCACAGTACAGGATAACAACATTACCTCAACTTTTTATTTTTACACATTAGTATATAACTAGCCATTTCTATAACAGCAAATCTCTCTAATCAGCATAACTAAAGTAAAAATTTCATTTTTTTTATTACAAGCACAAAATCCAGAAGTGATAGCCAAATAAAAAACAAATATAACTCCACTTTGGATAGAACAATTTAACCATTTCTGCTTTATCTTCCTTGCTGTTGAAATAATATGTATTTCCATTTGCACTTAATAATCTTTATAAACGATCACCATTTACATTAACAAACTTCACTGTATTCTTTCAGATTCTTTAACCTTAAAGGGAAAAATACTCTTTTTTCATCCATTTTAAAACACTACGCTTTTCTTTAAAACATTTCTAAAATTAAAACATTGTAATACATCTTTTTTTTTAACTTCCCCTTAACAGACATACTTTAAAATTCACTTTCAGACCAATAAAATTCCAACTAACTCCAAGTGATCCAGTGCTTACCTCTGGATCTTTTGTCATGTCAGCCTCTGCCAGTGTGTGGAAAATTAATGATTTTTTAGAGACTCCGAATTCAAATTTAGGGTTGTAACAAATCACTTTTTCTAAGCTAACAATTGGGTAGTTCTGACAGATTATTTTTTTTAAAGGATGGTATATATTAGCAAAAGAAGTGCGTGCTGTGCCTCCTAATACTATGAAGCATGAAAATATAATCTTCCAATGATGAGCCAATAACACAATTTCTTTGTACTCATCAACAAAATACTTTCCACTAAGGTCATAAGAAAATAAGAGAAGTTCTGCTAAGCATACTAAGGACATATCTACTTGTATTTAACTCCCTATTTTCTTATCTCTATTAGGCAGCTGATTTAAAACAGGCAGCTGATTTAACTTCCCACTGGCTTTCCACTAAAAGTAAACTCTCTGCAGCTGGCTGACATCTTGAAATGTGAAAGCCTGCAGGATTTAATGGGTCATTTTCTCATGGTAACAATTCTTGCTTTTCCACCTTTACATCTCCTGGACTATCTTGCACCATGTAGAGGTGGCTTCACATTATACTTTTACTGCTGGAAATGCAGGGGTGCCAGTGACAGAGGGTAAATGCCTTGGCAACTTGGCAGCTCTCCTCTTAGTGACCTTCAGATTTATTTCTTCTTTTAATGCTAAATACCACATATACTTAGCCTGCACTGAGCCAGGCTGGGCTGGGCTGGGCTGATGACAGTCTTTTGAGGTCAGAAACCAGACAAATAAATACACTTCACAGTAAGTCCAGAACTACACTTTATTGAGATAAACTATAGTAACAGAATCTTCTAAATCTTCTTGTGTTTTACTTTCTGTCCCTCTTATAGCCTACTGAGTCAGGGGGGAAGCCAGCCTGTGTACTATTTATATGTCTATATAATAAAAAAACAGAATAACAGAGTTGGAAGAGATATTAATTAAATTAATGTATTAAGTATGTAACCTTAACATTAATGTAACATACTTTTGCCAACCATCAATAAGATTGAGGGGAAGGCATTAATTTTCCCAAGGGGTTACATGAGAAATTGGAATTGTTGTGGAGAGCCAAGCCAATGTAACCTGATTTGATGTTCTCAAACACCATCACATGAGGGGCAAGCTGCTCCACATGAGGGGGAAGTGATGCACAGGTGCAAAAAAAATTGTTCCTCTCCTCAGCCTCCAGCTGACTGAAGTATTGCACAGCAGCTGCACAAAGCCGAATCCAACTCAGCTTCTTGTCCCGTCCCATGTGGCAACGGTATTTACATTTGATTTCTAATTTCCAATTGTTCTCACATAGCTACACAGTAATGGAGGAATCTGTCTGTCTATCTGTCTATTATCTCTCTCTCTCTCTCTCTCTCTCTCTCTCTCTCTCTCTCTCTCTGTCTCTGTCTATTAATTATCAGTTTACTTCATATAGTAACAGCAGTGCTAAAAGAACACTATGACTGTTAAAAAGGTATGAAACCAAATATTATCCCCATAGAGATTAGAAATAAGATGAAAAAAGTTTCAGTAGATGTGTCTTGCATTTTCCAACTTAAGGCAGAAGCCTTGTCCAATGTACCTCATCTCAAATGACAAAAATCCTGAATTTGACCTTCTGAATTCAACAACAATAAGTGTTTAGAATGACTCAGTCTCTAGATGCACTGCACAAATCACTGGAGATCACCTGTCAATTACAGAAATATTCCGATAGGACAATAGTCAGTTAGAAAGCAAAATCCAAAGAATAGCTAATGAAAAGGAGAAGTTTATATATAGTTCCATTATAGGCTGGCAAAAATGCAGCCAGCTTTAATGAGAATAATCACTCTGTCAAATCTACCTAGTTCAAAATGAATATGTATGCTGCTGACATTCTTTAATATGTTCTCCAGACAGCTCAGCATGCATTTGATGAAGGACTGAGAAATGATACAATACCTTCTACAATAGGAATGCACAAGGAAGCACTAATTACTTAGCAGGATGTCCTCAGGACTATTCCTAATCGCAAGTCCCATGTGACGAATGGTTCAGCTAAAATGGCTGTTATTTTAGTTATTCAACGCTTCCTGTATTTAATGTATAAAACATCAAATAAAAGCTCTGGGGGAAGGAAGGGAAATGTATATTAAAAATCATCTTTTACACAGATTATGTGTGTGTTATATGAATCAGTGAACTATCATTCTGTCACAAACTCTCTTTTCATAAAATTAATATTTATAGTGCAACCTTATACAAGTCTAGTTCAAAGTAATTCCAATGGGATTTATTCTAATGTAGAAAAGTTTAGGATGATTACCTTAACAATTTGAATATCTACCTTCAAATTATGTATTAAAAATAACATGGAGTTTCTCACAGCAGTCAATAAATATTACAATAAATATTATAATAAAGAATTCATATTTATATAATCTGAAGTGACAAAATTGCAGGTTTTCAATTTTCAGCATAATTGCTTGAAGCAGGCAGTTGTCTTCCATGACTGTTCTTCTGTCAGATTTGATTGCTAAATACATGGGAGGCAAAGACACGGAATGTTTGTATTTACATCTCCTCACATATAACAAGAATATCTGAAATTAAATATGTAATTTTTAAAAATTCTATAATCAGATTTAAAAAAAGACTAGATTTTGTAAATGTAAAAATTGTATAGATCTACATATAAAGTATAGTATACCATAAAACCACAAATATATAGTATATTAAAAGTTACAATTTCACATGATATATGTGACCCTAAAGCACAGGCAGTTCAGCCTTAACTTAGGCCAGGGGTGTCAAACTCACGGTGTCATGGCAACATCACGTAACGTATTGGAACTTTTTTCCCCTTTGCTAAACTGTGGGCATGACCAGCACGAGACACATCCAGCCTACAGGACGGGAATTTGACAGCCCTGACTTAGACCAATTCATGGGACATGGGGCAACTGCATAATGAAATGAGAAAACACTTGAGCTCATATTTGCATAGTCTAGTCTAGAACTTTTTTCTTTCCTGTTGCATTTTCTACCACCAAATACTAGTATACTTTAAATCTTACATATGATAGTCATAAATAGGAATTGGTTCATGACTATGGCATCTGCTAACAAAATGGGAAGCTCTTCTTGTTCCAGCTTGTGGTTTTATTTATTTATTTACTGTCAGGTGTGAGAGCTTCTCAAATTGACATAAGACATAAATAATATAAATACTTTGGGCCAAACTCTTTGGTGCACCAGACTGAGCCAACCCTAATTTTAGCATATTATCCAAGTTTCAGAAGCAGATTTTAGCACGTGTGCAGTAACCTATTTATTAAATCTATGCATGATCAACATGGATCATCTTTTCATCGTTCCATGAAGTTGGGCTAGTGGCATTCACACAGTAACCTTTCATCCAAATAGTAATCATATGCATCCAAGAAATGTTATCAAAATGGATTAAAGGTTAAGGGTCTAATAACCAGCTATTCGGGATTAAGAGATTAGGTGCCTATGTAGTTTATTTGGCACTTTTATAACAAGGAGAATATAAACTGGAAAACAAAGTCCTGTAAGGTAGACACCAAAGGTAACCACATTAAGAGGAGTAAGTGACACACCCCAGAGCAGGTAATGAAGGTGGACACTTGCCAGAAGACAAGCATCAGAAATTAGTAATGGGATCATAGTGACAAGAATCCATTAGATTCCTTACCTATTCTTCCCAGGTGTTTCCTAAGCATATTTTTTTAAAAAATTCATTTCTGTTATAGAAAGGAAAATTACATCCCTCTTTTTTTAATTCTAATAGAATAAAAAAAAATGAATGCTCACCATTTAAAATTATAAAACATCTATAATTGGGAGAACCACACAATGAACAATTTAAGGGGGGGGACCACCAAAGAGGCATCTTGCAGTAAATCTAAAGAGGTTGTAAAAATGTGCCATGAGTCTGCTTTCCTCAACTGCAAAAAATAAATTCTATCTCTGCACTTCTCTTCTCTTATGCTATGACATTGTCTTTCATGAATCTCTGTGGCTGGTGGTTGGGTTTTTTTTACTTTGCTTTACCATTCTTAAGAAGAGGGAAAGAAAAAGAGGCAAGGTGGCTTTTCCACACATCAGGACTATTTAGTTTAATAGCAAGACTTGTCAAACGAGCATACACTTTCTACTCAGGCTGCAGATTCAGATGTTCAATGATAGTGCTAAGCAAGATGGACAACTTTCTTGCCATCAGCAAACACTATTCTCCCTCTCCTTTCCTGGAGCCCAATCAGTGACATAATCAAATACCTAGATTGGATGATATTTTTTTGCTGTCCATTATTGGGTTTTTTTCCCTGTTTATTATTATTTCAAGGCTGGAACTTGGAGAATTCAAGCACTAAATATGTCCTACTTACAAGAAATGATTTTGCATGTGTATTGTGTTCCCCCAAAGGAAGAAAAATGGTAATTTAATTTGGATTTGGGGACTGATTGGGGGATGTGGGTTCTTTTCAGCCTCTGCAAGGCACCCCTTCCCTCCACCTAAAAAACCACGCAAACCTATTCAGGATTAAGGAACAAAATGGATATTAAGCCATCCCAAGATTTAAGGCACCCAATCCACAAGCCAAAATCCACTTACTTCAGATATGTTCAAATTTTCTGAATTTGGAGATCTGCATAAATTACTCCAACTTCAAAATATCTCAAGAGTGTAACAAAGGGCTAGGATTGGAAAGTTTATGAACAGTTAGGAGTTGTTATTGCTTCTGTTAAGTTAGTTATCAGACAAGAAATATCACACTAAACATTAGAACTAAAAACTGAGACTAAAATAATGATACCATTAAGCATTAGTATCTTACTTTCATTAAAAAAAATCACACTCCCTTTTTACTCTTCATTTCATCTTGTGTATATAGAAATTGTTCTAATGGAGAAGTAGATATTTCATATATACACTGAACATATACGAATGAATCCTTTTTTGAAAATAGCTAAAGGATTATGTATCTGATGCTTAATCTTTTAACTAATTCCTATTTTTCACACTTTGTCTATTCTTTGGTAGCTAGGATTGTTGGGGGTGTTCCTTTTTTACTTTCTTTTCCCTTAAAAGATTTGTTTCCTTTTCCTTCTGTATCTTGATTAATGTAATGTTGCTGTGATTTCATAGTTCTTGTAGAAGTAGAATTGCTAAAGACTGGGAATGAGGTTTTTAGAGAAAGGCATTGAAATATACAACATTAAGTGTGAGGCAAACATTAAGTGTGAGGCAAGTCCCATGTCTTCAGCTTTGTTCATTCAGATCTACATATGTTTTCAATTCCCTTGATGGAGATGGAATAAGCCACCCACACTGAGCTATTAGAGCTGGAACATTGGAGTACAGACTTTGTTAAGTTGTAGGCCTACGTTCCAGCTTAGTCAAAACACATCTTGTAGGCTAGATACTTGAACAGTTTTTGATAGAACTGTGAATTATTAAAAGCAAGGTTCTTTCCACATTAGTATATTCTACAATCAACCAACCATTGTTTTGCCATATTAAGAGTAATCTGGCATTTCAAAAAAAATCCTTCAGTAAGAGCGAGTTACTGTTACAAAGATATTTTGCCGTTAGCAAAAGATAACTGCCAAAAGACTGGGGAAGAGACAAGAAAGTTTAAAACCCAAAGAAAACCAGAATTAAATTTCAGTATGTGGTAGCAAGGTGCAATGGTTATACATTTGATCCATACTCCTCATATGCCTGATGTCTCTTCCCAAAAAGAGGAAAATTAATAATTTAATACAGATCTGGGGATTGAGTGGGTAGTGTGGATTCTTTACCCAATGTTATGAGTCTTCTCTTTTCCCTGTTAAAACAGTCAATAGGGTGGACATTCCCAAAAAGCAAAATAAGCTTGAACTGTCTGCCTCTTCTTTTCATTAAGCACTAAGCTAAAACTTACTACCTTATAGAAGAAAATCCAGGCCAATCCCAGAAGAGTTTATGGAAGCTTCCTGTGATGGTCCCATTGGAAGCTGGTTCAGAGGAGGAAGATAAGTTAAAACCAAGGCTATCAGACTGTGGTGGCATGAATCCCCAAGAACATCAGGACAGCCTGGGAACTGACGAAGATATAATCCTAGATCCTGACATTAGGAGAGCAGTTGACCAGATGGTCAGCCACTTGCACTAGCAGAAGCAGCGAATACTATGCTAGCACCTGCTCCCCCCTGCCTGCAGGTCAGAACAGGCTCCAGAGAGCCACTCAGCTCTGCTAGAGTCTGAGAAGAATTCTAGAACCCAAAATTATGGAATGAAACAGATTAGAACATGGGCAATAATGAATCCTAACATGAGACAACATACTGTACCTTTTCTATTAAACACATTCCTGGTAATATTCTGTCAAACAAAGTAACTTCTTTCCTTATTTGTCCTGGCAGTTTTAAAACATGCTCTCATAGGCCATTTTAGAGATAATAAAGCAAGACCATATCATTTTTTATGGGCACTTGAACTATTAGACTGCCCATTTGTTAATTTAGCTACTAATCCATCTCCAATATGGGCCAATGTGAGTTAGAAGAGTGGAAATAAGCACATTTGTTGGCTTGCATGATCTGTTGTGCAAGCACATTTTGCAAAATGTGCTGAAAAGCACAATGGTGAAATAAAAGCTTTTTTCTTTGTTTCTTTCCATTTTCGCAAAAAGAGAAGGAAAGGTCATTGCTGGGGTTTCTATTAAAAGACCAACAATTTCAGTGTTCACCTATTGAATAACACAGTTAGAGAAAGATGGTGCTGAAAGTGGTCTGTATGAGCTAAGTGGCATGCTGAATACATTTCAGTTCCCCAAGGTGGTGAGGGCAAAATGGGATGGTTTCTGAATGACTTGAAAACTGAATACTTGGTAGAATGGAATACATGGACCTATTCTTCGCAATATTTGTAATTCACTACAGGAATCTTACTAAATGAAGAGTAGAACATCTAATGCTTCTACTCCTGATGATATCTAGCAATTCTCAAGTTACAATCTGATCCCAGAAAATTACAAAGAGGATATACAGTATGGCTTTTTATTTATTCTGTATTATTCGAATCTCTTTTCCTTCCAGAAAATAAATATACATTTACCATCTGGCAATTTTCTCTCATTGGCTATCCAAAAAATATACCAACTTTTACAAAACATTTTTGAGTTCAGCTTTCACTGAATTATGTCTATTCCAAAAGGTCAATGATTCCCATTTGCAGTACTGACATATGGATCTGTCCATCTATATAACATCAGTCATTATCTGTACTTCTTCAATCATTTATCTTCAAAAATGCCCTGCAAGGTAAAGAAGTACCATAATAACCTGTAATTTTCAGCTGAGGAAATGAGGCAGTTGGACATCATAAATGAGATCTGAGGCACAGACAGATAATAGGCCAAAAATCTCTTGAGACATAATTCAATACAGAACTAGCCATGTTTTCTTGCCCTTTAGGTACAACTTAAAATGACGGAAATTATAGTCTTTGCTTTGTTTTTTCCTCCTAGGAGATGAGGGCAATGATTAAATACAACCCGCTCTCCAAATCCACTGTAGGTAGCATGTGGTCACTCAGTTTAAGTGCATGAAAACCTGAAGAGTTCAATTCATGCATGTGTGCCTGTATGTCTATTACAACTGTATAAATTAATCTTATTTTGAATTAGAGTTTCTACATGCACAAAGAGCAGGATCTGTTCCATTTCTGATTCAGAATTAAGGGCAACCAGATCTGATTCAAGCATACATGCATGTCTTGGACTGATAAAATCAAGAATGGTAGACCCTTCAGAAGACATTAACCTTGTTAAGTTCCAACTCTACAATTTTTTAAACACCTCCTTGATGACTTTTTCTTTAGGATAGAAGAAGCTGGGGTGACTAAGGAACAAATAAACAGTTTCCAAATTAGGGACAGGGCACCAGGCTTGGCTTAACATGGAAAAATTAGCATTAGAATTAGAATTAACTTTCCATTGTGAGGCAATGTGCTTTGTTGTTGATGTTGAAGTGATTTTTATTTTATTTATTTTAAAGTCAGGACAGTTAGCATAGCTGGTTATCAAGTTCACCCTTCCTTGGAAGGATCTTATCATTGACAGGGTTCAGTTTACAGATGTTAGATAACCAGTTGGGACAGGTTTGAAGAATATGTTGGTTATTTTATTTTATTTATTTTGTTCTTCCTGACAGGTGTAAAATTGGAGTCTGGTGCTGACCTGTGTGCTTTTTTAACATCTTGAAAGATGATTTGTGATGGGATGGGATGCAACAGGGCACATTCGTGGTTTTTATGGCATGGCAAAAGAGGTTTTCTTCTCTTTACAGTTAATTGCAGGTGGATATCATATCTCTGTAGCTAGTTGACAGTCGAATGAGGAAAGAAAATGGAAGTAAATTGACTCTGTTGAATCTGGCATATGAATACAAGCTTAAGTGAAGTATTATATTTCCATTGCAAACAGGAGGATGGGAAGAAGAGTAATGGAAATAAACTGTTGCCTAAATTAATGCTTCAGTTGCATCAAAGTTATGACTTGTTAGCAATATTTAGGACAATAGGTATGTAAGAGAGGCATCATGCTACTCAACCACTGACAAGCTTTTTTCCATATAGTGTATGGATGTGATGTTCCTGCATTGGATATTATGCAGAAGAAACTCAAAAGCAGCAGAAATCCATCAGAAAACTTATTGGCAAGGTTATGAAATATTATGAAGTTACCTGATTCAATGTGTAGCTTTGAAGTGAAGATATGCCCAGTGATAATACATATTGATGAGACAGTTTGGTGTAGTAGTTAAGTCACCAGAATAGAAAACTGGAAACCATAGTTTTAGTGCTGCCCTAGGCCCAGAGCTACTTGGGTGACTTTGAGACAGGCACTCCCTATCTGCCCTAGGAAGAAGGACCATGTTCCAAAAAAACCCTTGCCAAGAAAAATGTCTATGGAAATTTTCAGTCATCCAGGTCATGGTTGTCCCAAAGATTCTTTTTAAAAAGAAAACAGGACTTTTTTTTTACTTGTTTTGCTTCTCATCTAAGAACTGAAGGTCCAGTTGTCTTTTGAAAAAGCATCTTTGGGACTTGCAAAGAAAACCACAAGCACTAATCCAGGCAGTTGCCAGGAATCAACACTGACTGAAGAATCATTAAATATATATATCAAGCTGATAAAAGGAGAAGGACTTGTGGCTCAGAGGTTAATACAACTGCCTAATATGCAGGCAGCCCAAGTTTGAATCTGAGTAAAGGTATGGCAGATTTATATTAACAGATTAACAGAGTTGGAAGGGACATTGTAGGTCATCTAGTCCAACCCCCTGCCCAA
>JANHZT010000532.1:53120-64863 GCA_032468215.1 Stegonotus admiraltiensis
TTTATTTCTTTATAAGCAAATATAAACTCTGTGTGTGTGTGTGTGTGTGTGTGTTTGTGTACACCATGAAAATAAGACATGTCTGGATAATAAGCCCAATTGGGCTTTCAAGCGCATGAGGTAATATAAGCCCCACCCTGAAAATAACCCCCCCCCATTTTTAGAAAGATGTCGGGGGGACGAAGGTAGGGGGAACATCAGAGCCACTGCTGCCTGACATCAGCAGGCCAGATTCGATGAGCCGGAAGCACCGCTACCACTCAGTAGAAGAAGAGAAAGGAGCAATCTAGGGGATAACAATCTGGGAGCTTCCACGATTGCTAGAGGCAGTGGCCTTAGCGGCACTAGCAGAGCAGCTGGTTGGCACTCCAGGACCAGTTCCCCTGCCAGGTGCCAAGGTTTTAAGGTCCTGCGCTTCAAAAATAATAAGACCCCCTGATAATAAGGCCAAGGCCATATTTTGGGGGGCAAAAGAAAATAAGACCCTGTCTTATTTTTACACACAAAGATTTGACATTTCTAAAAAAAATATTAATAGGGCTATGCAGTAGTTCAGATTTAAAGGCAAAACAAAATCCTTTGGAAAACACTACAGTTTCTTAAATGAAATGCTTATTTTCCTGAGATTATTTGCCAGTCATGAATTCTCTTTCCTTCCTTCTTTGATCCCAGTAGCCTCTTTGTCTCTATCACCTGTCACTCATTCTCATTGTGCATCACTGCTTCATTACATTCCCAACATTATTTTCCCCTCAAAATGTCTCTTTCCTGAAACTTCTTTTCTCTTTTAAATAATGTCAAAATCCTCCCAACAATGCCTCTGCAAAATAATAAGGGGTTATATTCATAGATTGTCAAAATGCTATTGGTTAGTAGTGTGTTTTTTAAAAGAAATATAAATAAGCATAGCAACAAAAACTATCCAGCTGGCTGCATAAAGTAAAATACTTTTCCTTTGTTATCTGCATTCTTTCTTCATTTAAAACATACCAATCATCCATATGGATTGGGCCCATCTTGCTCCAGCCTCCTACCTCCATTGTCCCTTCTTTTTCCTCTTTCATACATAGTCTCAGAAAGGTCAGACAATGGTCAGAAAGTGACTGTCTAATCTGTGTGTGAACAGTTGGGAAAGTGTCTCAGTTCAGAAAAACAACAGAAAGGTTGATGTGGTCTCAAGTGATATTTTTTCCATCTAAGGTAAAGGTAAAGGTTCCCCTTGCAGAGATGTGCTAGTCATTCCTGACTTTAGGGGGCGGTGCTCACCTCCCTTTCAAAGATGAAGAGCCAGCGCTGTCCAAAGACGTATCCATGGTCAGGTGGCCGGCATGACTAAATGCCAAAGGTGCACAGAACACTGTTACCCCCTTCCCACCAAAGGTGGCCCCTATTTTTCTACTTGCATTTTTTACATGCTTTCAAACTGTTAGGTTGGCAGAAGCTAGGACAAGTAACGGGAGCTCACCCCATTATGCAGCACTAGGGATTCGAACCGCTGAACTGCCAACCTTTCTATCAACAAGCTTAACGTCTTAGCCACTGAGTCACCGTGTTCCCCTTTTTTTCCATCTACAACCTTATCATTTTTATTCAGGAGACAATAAGATTCATAATAGCAAGTAACTAAAGATCCATCTCTATCCAATTATCTCCTCTTCCTTGGAGCTTGTGAAAATTGCCATATTTTGTTCTTAATGAAAGGTTTGGATAGAAGAGATGTCAAAAGATATGCAATGTAAATCACATCAGTCTGTAATCTGCTTCCGATAGTTGTTTTCCACATTTCTTTTCTTGGCCAACAGATAGCCATTGTATTAAGCTGACATTAACCCTTGTCGCCAATTCCTTCAAAGTATCAATAACATGGGGTTGTGCTCCATGCCTTGTTGTGCACCTAAAAATTAGGATCAAAGATTGCCCTGAGAATATATATTAACATTTATAAAAAGGAGAGAAAATCCTACACTGAAACTCCTGATCTATATGAACAGCAAGTTTATGAAACAGATGAGGCTTTTAAAAAAACAAAAACCTAAGGCTCTTCAGATTGCTGATGAAATGCTTTAACAAAATTGCAGTACAAAATTGTTTGGCAGCAGCTGCATTGTCCCCACAAGCATTTTCAGAGAGAACAGAACCATTCTGTTAGTTCTAATGATGAAAAATGAAAGTTATAAACCATTTTTTGACACTTATGGCACTACATAATCCCAAGATAACAGACTTTTATTCACAGATTAACACCTGTCCCCTTAACCAATCAAATATATTGGGCCCTACCTGTCTTTGCCTCAGATTCCTTCATTCTTTATAACTCTCAATAAAAGTGACTCTAGCTCTGCATGGCAAATATTATCATTTCATAGACCTTTCTACCAACAAAATCTTTCTTCCTTCTCTCTGTTTCTCTCTCTCTCTGTTTCTCTCTATCTATCTATCTCCAAAAAGCATCTCCCAGAAAGACTGCAGCTTCTGTGGATTTCAGAATCCCCTCCCCAAGAATCCAGATTTACAAATATCTTCTGCATGGGAGTCAATCTATTGTAAATGAGTAAAGAAATGATAACTCAGAAATTCTTCTTCTATACAAGTATTAAAACAAGCGTATTCAAATTTGATATGTTATAAATGTGCTTTTTTCACAGATGTGCCATATATCTCAGTGCTGCTTTGATTTTTAAAACATCAGCTTTATGAATATTCAACAATAGTTTTATTAATATGCATGCCAAATAGTCTATGCAGGAAAGCTAAACTCTGTGTAACTGACAAGAGCAAGTTCTTTCTTCACACAGTGTAAAAACAAGATCTTCAATAGGTGTTACATAGGGCCAAACATAGAGATACATAAATGAAACTTATCAATATAGTGATAGAGAAGTGACAGATATAATACAGATGTTGAATTATATATACCAGCATTGCTGTAATTCCTCTGCAGGCTGGAAAGGGGATAAATGGAGCTCAACAACCTCCAGAGAACCAGGGACCTTCAACTGGCAACATAACTGCTGAGAAGGTTTAATAAGAAGGTATGGCCATGAACAGGAAAAATTGACCTAAAGAAGTAATACAACAGAAGTGTTTCAAAGAATGTTTAAGACTTTAATATAAGCATACAACCTAATGTTTGTGGACTCATGGATTGGTATTTCTTTGTTTTACTCAACCATTGAACTTATTTCCTAAGAGCCTAATATTAGTTTGTTCGCAACACTGAAATATTAAAATAATCTCAGAACTGAAACGTAGGATCAGATTTCTCATTGCTGAAGACAGTATAAATGATAGGAAAAAATATTCATTTGATCGATGTCTAAGGGTACCCAATCACCAAAGGCGGGGCAGCTTCTGTATTTAAAACAATATAATAGTACAAAAAAAAAACAATACTCCAGTAACTAATATCTCCACTATGTAGGCAAAGTCTTCATATCCTACAATACAATTAGCAGCATCACATTCCACCCTTAATCTAAGATTTATGTGAAAAGAGACATTTTAATGCAATAACAAATAACACAACTCAATATGTTGAGTGAAGTTAAGTGTTAATTTAGCAGTGTTTTAGAAGTAATTTAGAAGATGCATATTATCCGTTGAATTCTCTATCAATTCTTGAGGCTAAGGAATTGAAATTTTATGATGTTACAGAGAAGATAAAGTTCTGTGCAGGTTGACCCAGAATTTCTACACATCTTTCTGAAGTCTCAAACCTATGCTTCCATAGGTAAGCAGGCATTCCCTGTCCTATGCATCATAAGGTATTGCAGATACTTTTCTGCCCTTTCTAAAATATAGTTTTGTACAGAACTTTGTCAGTTTCTCCCACAAACCTCCTGAAAGTTTCAAAACAACAAAGATGCATAAGGAAAGCCTTAACTGTAGCCATCTTAGAAGTGTTTTGAGAAGAATGTGCTCAAAAAATAAAAGCACTCCAAAATCAACCATGTTTCAGTAAAATATATGCTGCTAATTAGCTAAACCTACTGTGCTATTAATGTAGTAAGCATGTAAAAAACAATCTGCCAAGAAAGAGGTTGTTTCAACAACTAAATTGAGCATCAGAAAGGACAGTAAATGGAAACTGAGTAATTTAAGCCTAAAAGATATATTGTAAATCATCAACACCTCTCGTAAAATTCAAATGGAGAAAATGTCCGCTCTCTAGCAAGCTTTCATGATAACAAGTTATTTTCAACTAAACACTGCTCAGTAAGAAATTAACAAACAGTATAATGTTTTCAATGGCACAGCACTGCTGAAGGGTATGAACAGAATCTATTGTATCTCCATATCTTCATTGTATAATAAATTCTGTTCATACCCTGCAGTTCTATGCCATCTGAAATTAATCAGGTCAAGCCTGTGAAAGTGCTTTCTTGCTCACTAAATCCTGTTTGTGAATGGTCTTAAGGTTATTTACCCAGCAACATGTTGTTTTGGTGTCGACAAGTTTTCCTTCCTTCCTTCCTTCCTTCTTCTTTTAAATGATAGATATGCCACTTTGTTGCATAAGGATGTGATTTGTGATTGCTGGCGGGACCTTTAAATACAGTTTCATTAGTAAGATTTGGGTAAGTGGTAAAACTGTTCTCTGAGTTTTTCACCTCTTCTTAAGTGTTGATGGCCATCTGACACATTGAACCATCTTAAATAAATGTAGGAAACAGTAGAAAATATCTGTATGCATAAGAGATACACTGTTCTTGTTGACTGAAGGGAAGGAGGGTAGCCTGGAAGTGAAAACATCTGCACATTCTTTCAAGTTTTGGAAAATGGATAGTGATCTTTCTGTAGGAGATGACAGACAGAGCCTGAAGGTGGGGTCAAATGCATCATCATTTGGAATCTTTATGCAATCACAAAGGACCTAAATCTGTCCCCTGTGAATTGAGTCTTATTTTGCACCAATTTGATTTGACCATTAGTAGATCTGATTTCTATGTATAAGTAGCATGTAATAACCTCCACGAAAGTGAAGTCAGAGATAATTTGGTTTATAAAAGTGAAATAATTAAGTTGTCTTTATCTTTTAATAAGTCTGGCTAAAGTAATCTCCATGAAAATTTTGCTTCTGGGTGTTTTTTGGCTGTTCGGAATTTGACAGTAACATTTGCCTGGATGTGATGTAAACATAAAAGCCATTATTAGAACTGAGAAATATTTCACATTTGAAACCATACAAAAGTACTTCAGAGCATGAGGGGAGTTCGTATAGAACACTTGCATGAAAATCCTTTAATCAAATGTCCTTTTCCCCAGGACTGGGTAGCAGCTATGAAGGGCAGGAAAAGACACAAGTTCCTTTAAAGAAGCTAGTTTCTTATTCCTACATGCTCTGAATCTAAAATGCTGAACAGCCCTAATGGTCACTATAAAGTAAACAGAAATAGTATATATCTCATTAAGAGAAAAAGATCATAACCAGATTATACCTGTCATGCCACCAGTGACTTTCTTTGCAGACCCCAGCCAGTTCCATTCTTACCTTTTCCAAACTTCTCCAAACTTCCCAAAATAGTCTGAAAACTTTCAGTCATGACTCTTTTAGTGACATCATTGCAAAACCAAATGTTTTCCCACAGACTCAGTCAAGAACCCTTCCTAATCTTATATTTGTCTGTTTTCAAAGCTAACTTGGACTAGATAACCCTTCAAAACAGAGTCCACTTTCAGATAGAAAAATATCATCAGTCAGCTCAATTAATCAGTGAAATGGCTTGCCTCTGGAATTTGTGGTTACTCCATCATTGGAGGTTTTCAGGAAGAGACTGGACACCCATTTGTCCAGAATTGTGTCCTCCTGTCCTGTAGTTGGACTTCAAGACCTCCAAGATCTCTTCCAATTCTATTATTCTATGTTTATCTTTTAGAAAATAGAACACATGGAGCTCTGAATAGTAATGACATGCATTCAGTTAAGTCAAGCATAAAAATTCCTATTAATTTTTAGTTAATTCTCATTCAGTTTTATACAAGAGGATCTGCTTTAAAGAGCACTGAGTGGTGGCTCATGGCTAAGATGCTGAGCTTGTTGATTGAAAGATCGGTGGTTCGAATCCCTAGTGCCACATAACGGGGTGAGTTCCCGTTACTTGTCCCAGCTTCTGCCAACCTAGCAGTTCAAAAGCACGTAAAAAATACAAGTAGAAAAATAGAGACCACCTTTGGTGGGAAAGTAACAGCATTCTATACGCCTTTGGTGTTTAGTCATGCAGGCCACATGACCATGGAGACGTCTTCGGACAGCACTGACTCTTTGGCTTTGAAATGGAGATGAGCACCACCCCCTAGAGTCGGGAATGCCTAGCACATATGTGCAAGGGGAACCTTTACCTTATAGAGGTGAAGTTTGAGATAAGTTCTCAAGAATAGCATGCGTATTCAGTGTTTGTATTTTTTTACTTACAAGAATATATTTTTCACTAAAGTCTGCCTGGCTTCTTCACTTAAACTCTCAAGATAAGACTTCATGAGGAACTCCCTCATTGGATTTTTCAATAACTTCTGTCTCTGTAAAAAGAAACTCTTCTCTTGATAAATTATTTGAGAATAATTACTTGAGCTTTTTTCCCACTTTGGGTGAACAATTTCAAAAGGCCGTCTGTGCCAGTTCACGTTCTATTCATATACTTAAAATAACTTTCATCTTTTAAACAAATAATATTTAAACCATTAAAAATGACACAAACACATTTTTAAAATTAATGTATTATACGATTTGCAACATTCTTCCTCATGGTTTAGATCCACCACTTCTTCCTATTGCTTTGTTGTTCACCTCTCATGGGGGAGTAGTTAGCAAATGAAAAGCTAATGCTTTCTTTTAAATACTCTGTTTCTTTCTGCAGCATGTGTAATTAAAAAAAAAAGCTATATTTTCTCTTTGCACAAAGCTTTGCCAAGATTGCTACAATCCTACCAAGTGAAGGAAACTTTAAATTTGGCATGTTGTTGCCCCTCCTACAAGTATCTTCACTGTTTGCTTAAGCTTCCTATTTTGCAGCCTATTCTCCCGTGATGATATACATCTGCTACCACAGCATGATAGCAACCATTTCCAAGATTCATAAGGACAGAGTCCCAAACTTATTCCCAACCTTCTGCTCATCAGACAGCACTGGCTGGAATAGTCCCAAAATGAATCCATTGATATGGTTGGACACCAAACTGCAGGAATTAAGATGATGATGATGCGAAGTGTGACATGTCATGCCTGCTGGTACACAACATGAAGTCAAACAAACACTGGCAGAGAAAACTTAGCCAGCAGGAGATGTTCCCAGGGAGATGCCATTTCCTCTCTACAATTAGAAGAGACATTATACTGTTGGAGTCCTTCTGTTCTTTTTTTGCCCTTAAAAAGTAAAGTGAAGGATGACTCTGGAAGGATCTGTTTTGCTACATAGGCATGTCACTGTTGACTAGCTATACTTCCTTTCTCTTTATAAGACAGCAATTAAGAAATCATTTCTAGCAAGTGCATGTAGAATCTCTACTTTGATTACAAATAAGAGAGGAGGGGGGAATCTCCTAACTAGCTCCTTGCTACACATGATGGGTTTTCAGAGTAAACAACCGGGGAGCTAAAATGTGAGATCAAGAACAATCCAACTCATATATGTTCTGAAGTGAGCCTTAATAAATTCTGTGGACATGAAAAAGTGATGGAGTTAGCAGAGATGGCAAAACTATTTGCCATTAATTAAGAAGAATTTACCCAGTTTTGTTTCTACTTACAAAACCTCTACTAGACAACATGCACAAAACAGGGGGGGAAATCAAAATTTGATTTTAGTTTTTGATGACTATATTAACTTTGTTGTTATAGAAATATCTTATATCTATCAAGAATGTAAAGCAAAAAGTTCAGGTTGTATAATTATACAAGACTTTCATAAGATATATGAATAGAATTATTTTTTAAAAAAATATATTCAGATATACATTTTGCCAAATCTGTATAATATCCTGCAGGGACAAATCTAATGTAGAAAGAGTGTATCTTTCCTTGAAGTAGATAGCTGGAAATTTCCTCTGAGATCCAATATATGTTGATTAAGATTCTGGTTTAGAATCAGGGAGACCCAAGTTCATCCATCTATCCAGTGGTGGGATTCAAATAATTTAACAACCAGTTTGCCCAGGGTCAGCTTGGCTGTCGTGGGCAGTATGGCCCATCCCCATCCTCCAGCTCTATCTCACTTGCAGGATGAGCCTCCCACGATGGCCAATCTGACCATGGGTGAACCAGTTGTTAAATTACACACACACACCCCATTGTCAAAGTGGATCCTGGGCGCTGCACTGCAATGGAGAAATGGGAAATTTAGCGGCCAGGGCTAGAGAATGAGGAGTCCGCTTTCCCTCTTTCTTCTCCCTGCTTCTCCTCCTTCCCTCGCATCGGCAGCTCCATTTCCCATTTCTCCATTGCAGTGCAGTGCCACACCACCGAGCTTGCCTCATCCACCACCACCACCCAGATGCCCTCACTTCCCCCAAACATTTCTTTGCTAGCCTGATTTCCAGGTCCATCACGTTCCTCTATCACATTCCTCCATCATGGTTCTCGCTGTTATGTGCAGGGAACGGAAAGTTTGTGGGACTAAAAAAAAAAGTTTAATCAATCAATTCCAACTTCACATGGAAAAAAAGATCCCACAAAGTTGGAATTGATAGATTGAACTTTTTTTATATAGTCCCACAAACTTTTCTTTCCCTCCACATGATGGTGAGAAACACGATGGAGAAATGTGACAGACCTAGAAATCAGGTTAGCAAAGAAATGCTTGGGGAAAGTGAGGCATTTGGGAGCCAGGCACTGAAATGGGCCCATCTCTCTCGAACAGCTGCCCAGGCCCACTGGAGGGAAGGCCAGCATTTACTGGCACTTAAACGTGGTGGCATTCCAGCTCTGGCTGGGAAGGGGCAGCCAGCATGGGTGCTGCAGGCAGGATGCCCACTCATTTCCCCGACCCTCTGGTGCTCCACCGGCGCTTTGGCCCTGAGCTGCTGCCTTATGCGCAGAACCTGTCCCGTCCCCACCGCCTGCTGTAAAGTAAGACAGTTTTCAGCTGAGTGATGTGATTGAAGGCACCGTGTGTCCATTTGGTTTCTGTCGCTCCACTCTTAAACTTTTGGGGAGGGTTTTTTTTTTCCACCTGGAAGGAAGTTGAACAAAAACCAGACGTGTTCCAGAAAACACAGTTTTTCCAGAACACATCTAACCAGTTCACCAAACTCAGCAAAAAATTAGGTATTGGACTATCGGTTCTACTGAATCCCACCACTGCATCTATCCAACAACATGGAGTTCAGTGATGACAAAAATAAACTCCTGCACTTATGCAGAAAAAAACAAACGTACAGGGTACAGAAAAGGCAGTACCTGGCTCAACAGTAGCTCCTGTGAGATGGATCCATATGTCCTGATGGACCACTGCTAAAGTATGAGTCAGCAGTGTACTGCAGCTGACAAAAAAGCCAATGAAGTCCTAGGTTGCATCAACAGTGGGATAGCATCTAGATCATGGGAAGTGATAGTACCGCTCTATACTTCACTAGTGAGGCAACACTTGGAATACTGTATCCAGTTCTGGTCATCACAGTAACAAATAGATGCTGAAACCCTAGAAAGAATGCAGAGAAAAGCAACAAAGATTATAAGGGGTCTGGAGGATATATCGTACAATGAATGGCTACAATGAATGGCTAAGAAAACTAGCCTAAATAAGAGAAGGCTTCGGAGTGCCATGATAGTTATTCTCTAATATTGAAGGACTCTCACAGGAAAGAGAGGGTTGATTTGTTCTCCATAGTACCTGAGGGTGGAAGCTTGTCAGAGGGAGAACTGGAACGAAGGAGGAATTTACTGACAGTGAGAGCATTTAATTAATAAAACAGCTTACCTCCTGGAGTAAGTGCTCCATCACTGGAAGTTTTCAAGAAAAGATTAGACAACCAGTTATCTGGGATAGTATGAGCACATATGCCTTGGGCAGGTGGTTGACCTAGAAGACCTCCACAATCTCTTCCCACCCTATGATTCTATGATCTCAGCCATAGAACCTTACTGTGTTCTACTAGTACTACTTTTTACTACCATCCTTTTGAGCAAGTTGATCTATCAGTCCAACCACCTATGTCTCCAAGTATAGTTGGGGGTGGGGAAATACAAAGAGGAAATGCAACTCACATCACCATGAATTCCTGAAGGCAGAACATAAATCAAGCATGTAACAAATAGTCATTATTCTGATGGTTTTTTAAAATGTGGGTGTTTATGGACTGATCCAGAAAATAGGAAAATAACTTCATATTAAAATGTGAGCCAAATTATTTTCTCTTACACCTCTGCTCCAGTTAATATTGTGAAATAGTATACTTTAACACTAGGCTGTAATTCCCAGATTACCGAGTATGATTGTGTCTCCCAGAGTGGCAACCACTGAAACTTAAAATTACTGAAATGATAAAGAGAAGCTTTTTGTTTCTAGTGTTCTCCAAAAATGATAATAATTGCAGAGCCAACAAAATTGGGGCTGCTGTGATGTGCCCTGTTGAAACAATCTGGTTCTGGTTACTTCAGAGGGAATAGGATAAATGAATTTACTTACCAGTTTGACTTATATACATTTATTACAAAATAGTCTCAGGAATTATAGTGTAATAGACAAAAGACCTAAGAAGGGACCAAGAGAAATTGGGTGGCTGGGGGCGGGTGGATATTCATATTGATATTAGTTAAAATTCCAGTAGGTATACCAAGCTGTGAAGGGCATTCTACTTTTGAACTGCACATAGAAACATCTTCCTTCTTTCAAAGGCAAAGAATATTTCGGACAATTGTTCGCTTGTTTGTTTGGGGTTTTTTTATCTCACCTTTATTATTGCTTATAAAGAACTAAAAGCAACAATTTTATTATTTTTTATGATGAATGGAAAACAGTTTTAATGAGTGAAGAACAATTTATGATGAGTAAAGGGCAGTTTTCATTCACTTACTATGAAATAACTTGTGGTATGTATGAAGGTCCATCCTTCATCATACAATCATATCTCCTAGCTTCCACGCTTTACTCGTACACTTTGGGAGATATTTAATAGACTCTCCCATAACACTTTTTCAGTAATGACACTACTGCCATCTGTAAAAGCTGATTTTGAGAAATTTGCCTTTGAGAAATTGTTGGAAATTTCTCCTCTCCCTGAAGATGGTTAAAGGAACCATCCTCTCAATTTCTTTGCTTATACATTTGGTGATTGTTTTTTCAAAAGAGTTTGTCCATTTGAACTTCTGATTTTAAAACTGCAGTACCATCTCTTTGACCAAATTCTCTGGTGATACCAAAGTTCTATAGAATACAGTCTTATAGCTTCCAGTTAAAACAGTGTAAGGCACATGAATCTACTTGTAGTTATGCTTAAGGTAAAGATAAAGGTTTCCCCTGTCCAGTCGTGGCCAACTCTAGGGGCAGCACTCATCTCCATTTCTTAGGCAAGGGAGCCAGCATTGTCCAAAGACATTTCCATGTCATGTGGCCAGCATGACTATACAGTGAGGTACACAGAATGCTGTTACCTTCCCACCAAACCAGTGGTGGGTTCCGCCCGGTTCCGCCCGGTTCCGCCGAGCCGGTAGCGGTGACAATATGATGTCACCGAACCAGTTCTGCCCCCCTGCCCCCCGCCCCCTCACCCTTCGCATTATTCTTACCTTTTATTTGGCCCCATCCCCAAT
>JANHZT010000532.1:76108-87406 GCA_032468215.1 Stegonotus admiraltiensis
AACCTCCTGGGACCAAAAACAGGCCAGGTTTTTGGTGCCAGGAGGCTGCAGGGAGGCCTGCTAGGCCCAAAATGGGGCAGGGGACACATTGCACCCCCCCCAAGCTCCCCCACACAGCCTGTATGCACGTGCAATGCCCGCGCAGGCACGCACATCTCCTGCATGCGTCCCGCCCCCTGTGCATATGCGGAACAGACCTGAAAATCATCTGGTGCGCAGGAGGCATGCATGTGGGGTGGAGCTGAGCTGGGCAACAGCTCATGTGCCCACAGAGAAGACTCTGCGTGCCACCAGTGGCACATGTGCCATAGGTTCGCCATCATAGGCATAAGGTCTCATTTATTAAACTTCACCAAATATTGGTTAAAGAGGTCATCTCTGACCACAAATAAAGTTGATTAGGTCATTCTGGTTACACCTGGCTCATTCATTTGGCATTAAGAAGGCAACCAACCAGGCATCAAGCTACTTAGAAGTGGTAGTAAAAGGTTGGATAAGTCATGTAACTTCCTCTATTCCTCCACCTCCTTCAAGTGCTGCATATTATTCATCTCCAAGAAGTAGTCAGTTCCCAAATCACTTGACCCTTGAATGAGAATGAGCTGACCCATTGAGGTTTTTGCTTTAGGCTCTAAAACAAGTAGGACTAACCTAGATTTTTGAATAGTAATTCTTCAATTATAGCCCATCTCATTGGTTAGTAGGGCATTATGGAACATAACCAATGGATCCCCTTGACTAAAAGAAAAAATGAAAGGACTATGATGTATATAGCTTGTATTGTACCAATCAGGTAGGGTTTTTTAATAAAATACTTTTTAACATGTTATAGGATATCTTCGTTATCTAGCGTACATGCAACCCTGGATATCCTTTTGAGAAATAATTATTCTCTCCAATACCCATCACAAATGGGATTCAGTGGGTTACCCACATCTGTCTTCATAAGATCGAGTCAGCCAAATATCTTTGTGCATATTAACATAATGGACAGGTATTTAATTGATTTTTAAAATAGTGTAGAAAAGGATTTAGTGAAGAAAAAAAAACTGTAGACCAGATGGAGTGTGGAAAACAGGCAATGATTCATGGTATGAGAAGAGAGGCACTGAAGAAATATCCCTGCTTTAAACTGAGTGTTGCTGAAGGTAAGCATCAAGGAGATATCTGGTGAAGCCACACCTGAATGCAGCCAAATGTAATTTTGCACTTCTGAAACAAAGCATGAACAGAAAGACAGTGAATGTTACACTTTGCACTGGGGTTTTCCAATTTTAAAAAAAGTATACTAACATGGTCAAGAAACTGTTAATGCATGGAGTATATCTGTTCTTCAGACTGCATCGGGTTGTCCAGGAAGCAAGTCTTTTTTATTTATTTATTTATATGCCGCCCTTCTCCAGAGACTCAGGGCGGCTTACAATGCGTTAAGCAAGAGCCTTCATACTTCTGTATATTTTATACAAAGTCAGCTTATTGCCCCAAGTCTTGGCTTGGAAGTGTAGATTAGACCAGTATTTCTCAAACTGTCTGGCTTGGCAATTCTGGGAGTTAACGTCCATACATCTTACAGGTGACAAGTTTGAGAAACACCGTTTTAGACAACTGCATGAAGCACAGTGCTATCACTGACCATTGTCTAAACGTTTTTAAGTATCTGTTGCTGGATAAATGCTGGAAGTAAAAAAAAGGGGGGGATGTTGTTTGTGGGCTTCCTATGTCACCTACTTGATTATGTTGACATACTTTTCAGCTGATTCAAAAGATTTTTAGATCTTTTAGAGGCTGCTTGATTCTTGAATGAGATGAAATCCCCCAATCCAACTTTTTGCAATTCTAATTAGAATATAACACTTTTCTGGTGGCATTGTAAAGATCAATGGGAAATGCCATTTTAAGGCAGAGAATAGTGATTCATAAATAGCAATATACCACCGCCTTCTGCTTGATAGAATAGATTATGTTCCCAATGGAGAATGTGCATGTCAAGTGCCAGGGAAATCAGAAGATCAGGCAGTTCAAATGGGTATAAAGATTTATTGCAAGCGTAATCTCTCTACCAGATTCTGAACTATTCACAGTCCAAGCAAATTGGCAGTAGATAAGAGTCCATGGAATTCAAGGTGGGCTGGACTGTCAGGGTGTAAATCAATTGCGATTGATTAGAGGCGGATGAACCTTGGTTTCCTTGCTGTATACTTTAAAGAAAAATAAGCCCAAAATATATTCTAAGAAACATTTTATTATTATAAAGAAATGAAAACAAAACTAGATAACTACATCTTGGCAGCATTCCTGCTTCACCTCTGGCAGATGAACAAAGGAAAGTAATAAATCAGGAAGTTAGAGAAGAAGGAATGTGGACATGCGCAGTAGCTCAGAGATAAGGCTCTGGCAAGGCTACTGTAAGTCTTAGAATGGGAGTTCTGCTGACAAATACATAAACGCAGTGACATGGACTTAGATCTCTTGTGAGCATGAAGGGATTTGTGACTGATGACATGCTTGATGCCTCCCTCAGGCTCAGCCTGGCCATCTTCTACAGTGTGGTTTACTCAAGCTCTCATTATCTAACAGTATGTTGACATACTTAGGTAAAAAGAACTCAAATGCAGAATTACCAGCATGCCAGAATTAAGGATTTGGAATAGATGTTTGCTGTTAAGATGAGTAAGAAAGACAGAAGATCTAATAATTTATTCTATGCAGAATAATTGTAAAGTGCCAAAGCAAGGAACTCAATTATCAGCTGGTATGTGTGCCCTAATTGATGGTAAGTCTCCAAACTCATTTCTTGGCCAAAGGAAATAAAAATTGATGGTTTTTTTCTGAGCACTAGATTTATAAGCATATAAATATGCCCATACTTAGAGCATTCTGATGTCTAACTAGATCTAACATTCAGATCAAATGTATTTTTCACTGGAATCTGAAAAATGAAAAACAGGAAGCCTTGGCTGTCTGGAAGAACTTTATAACTCTGGATATGTTCTAATGATGGTTTTGCACAGTTCCAGATGACAACTGGCCAAAGTGAGATCTATGATTTCTGCATTGGGTACAATGGCAGAAGACTCATTAAGAGATGAATTCCTGGGAATATACTGTTATAAGAAGAAGAGGTGGGAAGCTGTTTTATTTCCCCATCCTTTTATTATTGAAATAATGGCAGTGGAAGAGAATAATTTTCTCTATCTCCAGGTATGTAGACTACAGGTCCCATAATTCCACAGTCAAACCTGACCATTTATAAGAATTCTGGAAGCTGAAGTTGCATATCTGCAGGTTATTTACATTAGAGAAAGCTGACAAAAAATGAAAGAATGTCAGCTAAAAAAACAAAATCCTTAAAAGGATCACAACTTGAGATAAAAGTTTGAAATGTCCTGTTGATCTTCACTTCTACCCACTTCAGAACTTTGAGAACACAATGTGACAAATGGTGCTCTCCTTTGAACTCCCAAGAGGATCCTGTGGAGGATACCCAAACAGGACTGCAGCAACAACATCAAAGATGCCACTCTACCTTAAAAAAAAAGATAATTTAGTAATGTTCCATTTGCATCCATGTTTTCAATACATTTTTATTTGTTAAAATGTATTAAGCATATTAAACAAATTAACAAATTATCATGTTATACGTACATAGGAAGGAAGGAAGGAAGGAAGGAAGGAAGGAAGGAAGGAAGGAAGGAAGGAAGGAAGGAAGGAGGCCAGGCAGGCATTACTAATGAAATGAAGCTGCTTAACTATCAAGTCACTATTCCTTATATATTAAAAATTCCAATTTACGTAGAGAACAGGGAAAGCTTGAAACTACAACAGCGTGTCTGCAGTTTTGTATCAGGTATGCTTCATAGTGATTGTAGGCTGCAATAGTAACTACAGCGAGAGAAAAAGAGCACATTCCAAGTATCCTTCCACCACACTACCTTTTCCCTTCCTCTGGAACAGTCAAAATCCCAGAACTGCATAAAATTAAAAATGAAATAGATTCCTGCTTTGCCAAATAGAATGAGAAAACAAGGCCAACTTCTAATTTCCCTAATGCTACGTCAAGCCAATATTCCTCTTACAAGACCTCCTAAGGCAGCTGAATCTCAAGGGCTTAAAGCAGGATGAAATAAAAGTTGCCTCCAATGGAGAAATCCAACACCGCCAAGCTCATCAAAGCTTTGTTATTACAATAAGATCCTCATTTTCTCAATTCAGGTTACACCACAACAGAGTCAGAAATAAATTGGTTTCAGCTGGCGAACTGAGCGACCTAATGGGGGGATCACAGAAGTTTAGAACTTCTTCCTGAATTGGCACAAAGTCACTTTGTGTCTACGCCTTGTTTTAAAACCAAAAAAAGAATAGAAAGAAACTATTACAAATCCTCTACTTTATTGAAGTGAATGTACACACTACTCTGTCACATTCAATGAAGTTTATGGGACAGAGTGTGATGTACATAGTTGATAAAAGTGCCACATTCCCAACTGTGCAGAAGATTGCTTGCAATTATCCCTGGTGACAAAATGATGAATGGATAGAGCACTAAATCTGGAAGCAACTATTAAATGAGAGATCTATTGTATTCCTTGGGTTTGTTGTTTTTAATGCACGGGGGGGGGACATTAAACAGGACCGATGTCTAAGTATGGTTCACGCTATGATCTGGCTTTAGAGAAATACACCTGTGCTTTGGACTTCAGTTTACGTTTAAAGTAGAATCCCTTTGTATTATGAGATATGTTAGAAGAACAGCCTAGATCTACGTGGTTGTGTGTCAGATTATAATGAGAATGTTATTGTGCTTACTTTGGGTTTTAGGAACAGTTTATATCTAAAAACGGTTCCTTAAAGTACTGATGTCTGTTGACACCTTTTGGCTGCTTGCAAATCAATCTGCATGTTACCAACTGCTTAGAGAAAAGGGATTATGTAGAAACATTTTGGTAGTTAGATTATATGCTATGATAGCCAAAATAAACCTGCACTGTTGCAAGTAGCTGCCAAAGAACAGCCATGAAGGGACAGGAGACAAAGACCCAACACTAAGCAGAGAAAACATTGTTTGAACATTTAGTACTATCTGTATGTTCCTGTTCTCTTGTTTTCAAATTGTATAAACAAAGAAATACCTGAGCCAAATATCCACAACTTCTATAATTCTATGTTTTTTTCATGAAGGGGTTGACACTATAAAAATGTGCTCCTGGTTGTTTGTTTCTTTGGTCTTGAATGCATGATAGAAACTAATTGCCACATCACAGGAGTAATCCCTATTATGACACTCCATCTCAGCAGTGTACAAGCTTGGCAGCTGCATTATTAGAAAGGAGATTTCCTATTCAATGGTTATGATCCGCATGGTTGAAATGCTTCACTATAATCAAGCTGAGCTCCCTGGAGGCTCCAGCTTGCTTCAGAGCAACCAGCCCACAGCTATTATGCATGGAGTATCATTTAGCTCCTGTTTGGTGTGGTTGTTTCCACTCTATTTAACTTTGCTCTGTGACAAGCAGGACTAATGCAAGCACCCAACAATATTTTAACTACAACAAATTTCTTGACATCTGTAATGATCACAACGAGGTGCCCTTCAAATGACTTAACATAAAAAAGGCGGTAGCACAGTAGGTCTCAAGAACTCTATGAAACTAGAAGTTGTTTTGAGGGTAATTATACACATTATGTGCCATCCATTGTTCAAGCTGCTTATGTTTTGAATTATTTTTAGCAGAGTTTCTGGATGACAGACGCATACAAACTGGGGAAATATTTTGAACTAAATTCATGGGGTGTTCTTACTAGAACCTATCATAAATAACTCCATTATTAAATACAATTTGAGCGAGTGGCTTTTTAATATCAATGGTGGAAGAAGAGTGATTGTAGTGCTTAGGGTGTGTAAAAACAATAATTTTGGCATCTTGTTGAACAGGCAGTTTGCTTTAATAAACTAGTTAATGCCTATAGAACCATCTTTGATACCTTTTATTCATTATTCCTTTAAAAGAGAAGAGGGAAGGGGAAAGTAAGAGAGCAAAATTTAGGAATGTTTTATTAAAATCTCAATTTAGATGTTCAAGATCTTGTCGTATCAAGTACAATATTGTTTTGCTGTTCTTCTCATAATATAGCAAATAAAAATGACAAAGTATTTCATCCACTGGATATATTTAAAAGGTACCAGATTTCTTCAGACTAATCCTATGGTTTAAGCAAACACTTAAACTCCAAATCATCAGGAGAGTTTTATTTTAGGCTAAGTTCAGGATTTGAATTGAATCTTCACCGTTTTAGCAGAGGGGGGGTGGGGGAGGATGGGAGGGAGGGAGAGAGAGAAAGAGAGATGCAGATCATAGAGATGCAGATCATAGAGACAGAGATCATAGAGACAGAGATCATAGAGAAAGAGACATGTATTATTTAAAGATTGTCATGCATTCCAACCCACTGGTCATTAACATGGCCAATCAATAACTGTTTATGGAAAGTAAGGGTTACATGTAAAGACACTTTCCAAACAAATGGAACATGAATAGAAAATCTTCCAAAGAAAGCCAGAGAACAAAATTGTCTCTGGACCTGCTCACGGTTCGTGGAAAGGAGGCTGATGTAGTAATAGCCTTCAGCATAGAAAAATGCTCTTCTCTTTCTATGCTGTAAATTCATGATAATTATTCTTTACTGACAAAAAACTGAGTTAGAACCCTTAGGATTTCTGGATGCTGAATGCCAACCTTTGAGAGCTCACCCTACAGCCCTGAGCCTTGAGGAGGTGGACTTTTATGGAGATTGTTATAAAAGCAGCCATCTGGGTGGAAGCTGTCTTAGTATTACAAAACTCCCACTACTGAAGTTATGGGATGGTTTTGCTCATGGCCAATATATTTTCTGGCATCCAATGACATAGAGAGATGTTTATTAAGTATGATCAGCACCAACAAAAATGAACAAAAAACAGCTCTTTTTAAAGTCTGCTTCAATTCATGGGAGGCTACCCTATCCAACAGTTGTTCTACCTAATAAATAGATGCCAAGAGAAATTAAGCTTTTCCAAACATTTCTAGGAAGTATTTTCCGTATAATGATTGCTTGCTTAGGTAGTTCAAAAGTCCAACATTGGACCTACAAATACTATAAGGACTTTTAAAAGTTTATTATGTGTCTTCAAGGCATTCCAAAATCCTCTTTATATCTTGCATGCCACATTTACTGTTTTTAAATCGCTGCATTGTTTACTCCTATTTTGCTCACTTCTGAAAGGTTGCCAGACTCAGAAATCAGCTCATTAGTATGCAGAAATAGACCACAGTGATTTTAGATGGCAATTATACTCTATTACCCTGCTAAACTCGAAGGTAAAGCCAATTAAATTAAAGGTGACTGTTAATTCCTCTTTATTGCTGTTATCTTATGCACATTTTGCATCATTGTAATTAATGGTAACAAACTTTCAGAAAGATGAAAGGGAGTTAACTGAAACACATTTGCAAAACTCAAGAAGTAATTCAGAGTTTGATATGCTAATTGTTTACGGCTGTTTGCAAACCTTAAAAACTATAATTAATTACATTTACATAAATTGGAACAGATAGAAGACTGCTTGTCCCCCAAAAAATGATTTTGACCCCCTTAAGGGCAGACATCTCAAAGTATCTGGCCAAAACCTCTTCGTTATAGTGGCCTTCAAATTGCTTGTGACAGTTTAAGAGTCAGGTAAGCTCAGGGATTTAGGCTGCAGAGATGTCAAACTGGTGGTCTGAGGGCCAGATGCATCACTCATAGGTCACGCCCACCCCAGCTCCATGAAGGAAAAACACGTCGTGAAATGTCACGTGACGCCATGAGTTTGACAGCTGTGATCTAGAGGCTCATGCAAGAGAATTGTCAGAAGCAAACTAAGGAATCAATGTCCCATTCATTTTCGTGTACATGTAAGATACATGTTCACACAAACTGTATACATGTACACACTTACCCACCCATTCATACATATATTATCCATACATATTTAAAACACAAAGGTCTGTGTGTGTGTTTATCACAGAGAGAGAAAGAGAGACAAAGAAGGTTAAACAGAATAAGAAAACAGCTTCCAGGGAAAGATAATATCAATACTGTAGGTTTTGCAGAATGCTGCATATGTCAGGGTTTGATAACCCAGTACTTCCAGATGTTATGACAGCTATGAGTACTCCATGCTAGATTGAATCTGTGGCATCCCAAAATTAATTTTATTATTATTAAGCTTCTATACAGCCCATCTCACCAATTATAACTACATCCAAGGAATAACAATATTGCTACAGATAATAATTCATTGAAACCTTGTCCTTATGGAATCATCCATGAAGAACTTCAAGGTTTCACAAAAGAAAAGCCCTGATCAAAGGTTTAATTAATCAGTTGTCCATGTCTCTTTTTGGCCAGAGGAATCCTAGAAGTTCATATGAAGATGATGATCTTCTGTTACTCTTATTTCCTAGTAGTTAGTAGCCTATGCACATTGTCTTTAATTTAAGAGAGAGTATACATTAATCTCATACTTACAGTGTATAGTCCTATGCTCTATCAATTTGCTAAGTCCCTTTTACAAAAAAAATGTAAAAGTAGAACATTATTTTAAAAAACAATTTTTTTTTTTAAGAAAATAGTGAAATGGATAGCCAAGTTACATGTTCAGTGGCCACAGAATTTTAAATAACTTGGTGATCTGGAGTGGAAAACCGAATATCTAGATAGACCAGATGGCTTGTCCCAAAGGTGCTTTTTTCAAAAGGCAACTGGGCTTCTTAAGATTTTTAGATGGAAAGTGAAACGTCTTCAAAGAAAAATAAGAAAGTCCAGTTGCCTCTTGAAAAAAGCACCTTTGGGACAACCATGAGCTGGATGACTGAGAATCTACATAGCCAGATGGCTTGGTTAGATGGTTAAAACAAGGAACAGAAGAACTCTGCACTGCTCTAGCTTGTTGCAAATTACACTGAATAAAAATGCACAATAAGAAAACAGAGAAGAATGAAAGTGAACAATGTGAAAACAGACAAAAATAGATTACCAATTAAATAATAAACTCTGTGCAATATATTCCAATAGAAGATAGAGTGTTTGTATGCGTGTACAAACACATACAATATGTATAGACATGTCTGCACGTGCACTTACATGTAAAGTCATTCTAACATATATATGAATCACCATGGAAAATTGGCCACATGAATCTTATATATGTTTCTGGTAACCTCTGGATTGTGTGACAGAACATAGTGGCAATTTTTTTAGATTTACGTACATGTAACTAAACCTTAAAACCCAAAAGATTTCCTTGAAAAAGAAACAAAAGGGAAAAAGAGAAGAAGAGACCAAAAATTTACCCTGTCCCTTCTGCTGATATCAAGGTCCCACTCATTGTGCCCTTCCTGGTTAAATAATAATTTGGAGTCAGAAATCCTTGTCAATCTATTGGAAGTTACTCAGAAATCTCCCTTCCTCTTACCCTCGAAATCATATTGTTTTGCTGAAATATCTTCAACTAGTGACTCTTCTAGAGCATGGGTGTCAAACTTGCGGCATCACATTGCTGTCATGTGATATTTTGCAATGTTTCACAATGTTTTTCCCTTCGTGAAGCTGGGCTGGGCGTGGCCTGTGCATGGGCCACCAGTTTGACCCCTCTGTTTCTAGAGGCTCTTGAATTGTATATAAAGAAAAGGCACTTTGACTATAACCCCATCCAATTATTAGTGGTTTTAATAAACAGATCCCATTCTTAGCAATAAAACAAACGAGCAAAAGTATATTTCTCCTGGGTTTAAAGATCATTCACAAGATAACACATTTCTCAGAATGTGTTGTAACTACAGATAATAAACTATTACACTGTTGGCATCTTGACCTGTCCGATGTTAATGCATCCTATAATATATGTTTGCTATGCTGATTATCATCTGAATCATCAACAAGTTTTAATCTATTCTTTGCTAGAGTTTGTCAGATAGTGGGGAAAAACTTGCTTTAAAAAAGACTCTGCATTTCATAGAAAACAAAACAAAGAACTATCCAAATGTTGAATTTTATATATTAAAATTTGAGGATACTGATGAATATATTATTTAGCAATGGATGAAAGCATCCAATAAATGATTCACCAGTGTTACTCAGCAAGTATGCTTCATTAAGATGTCTCCCAGACAAAAAACAGCACCAGGCTTAATTTAAAGAACAAGATGATGGAGTGGTCTCATTTTGGACCAAATGTTGCCATTATTATTCTGCTGTAGCCATAAGCTATTAGTGATAAGCATTTTGTCTTTTAAGCAATTGTCAGAGTCCACCATTTCTGTGAGTTTGCTGTGTGTGCACACTACAAAGTAATCTCGCCCCAGCTGAAAGGCAATGGATAGTTTGTCATTCATTGTGGTGAGCAAGCACACCAGCATTTATTAAAGGGAAGACATTAGTTGTAGACAGCTGCAGAGCACTAGTAATCTCCTGAAGATTCTTGTTAGAAAGTTCAGAGCCATATTTAGATTTTTGACTGTTTATTAATTAAATTTTTATGCTGCACATTTCACTGAGAGAGTAACTCTGGACAACTTACAATACAGGATAAAAGTTCTTTAAAAGCTAATACAAGGCAATTAATATTAGAAACATTAAACAGAAAAGCTAAAAACCAAGACAATAGTCTTTTCTAGAATGCCAGGAGTGTGGGGGCAGATCTCACCTCCAATGGGACAATGTTTCAGAGGGTGGGAGCAGCAGCAATAAAAACAGCTCTTCTCCTGGACTCCATCAGCCAGAATTCTTTGGCAGACAGGATCCACCTCAAAAATTATGAGTGAGGGGGCTAGTCCCACTGGGGTGAGATGGCTCAGCTTGTGTTTCCCTTTGATCAGTGGCAATTTAACACATTGACCTGTTTTAGAAACTAGAATTAATTTAAATTTAAATTCAGCACTTTGTATGCAACAAATAAACTACATAAGGTTGACATGTGAAGGATCATTCACAAATGCCAAGCTTGTACTGGCACAGCCATATAAAAAAGCTCCCTAATTGATCCGGGAGGGGAGGGGGAGGGGGAGGGGGGATAGCTATGTGTCTTATGAATGTGTGTATCTCAGCCTGGAATGCTTCAAATATATTGACCAGAAAATTGGTTTAATATAAGTGGAAAGCTTCATAATTACTCATTATTCCCATATAACATCTCTCATGTGCCAGCTGCACTGGTTACCAGTGGTCCTCCGGGTCTGCTTCAAGGTGCTAGTTCTCACCTATAAGGCCCTACATGGCTTA
>JANHZT010000532.1:142760-153480 GCA_032468215.1 Stegonotus admiraltiensis
AAGGCTGTTGCTTAACGCATTGTAAGCCGCCCTGAGTCTCCAGAGAAGGGCGGCATATAAATCAAAGCAAAAAAAAAAAAGTGAACTGCTCCAAACTCGATTGCAGAAAGTATGACTTCAGCAACAGAGAGGTCAATGCCTGGAATGCACTACCAGACTCTGTGGTCTCATCCCAAACCCCCCAAAACTTTAACCTAAGACTGTCTACTGTTAACCTCACCCCATTCCTAAGAGGTCTGTAAGGGGCGTGCATAAGAGCACTAGCATGCCTATCATCCCTGTCCTAATGTTTCTTTTCATTGTATTAATTTTAGGTATTCAATTCATGCTTATACTTATATATATTATCTAATATGTACTCAACAAAATAAATAAATAGATTAAATAAATAAATACTAGTCAACAAATTGAAGTATAAATGGCTGTCTTCAGAAACAGTAGTTCTGGTAGCTTCTTTGCTGCTACAGCTTGCTCTTTTATCTCTGAACTATAATGATAAACTTGCTATTTTTAGATTTGGCCAAGTTATGTAATATTTTTAATATGGTTTTAATTTTTGTATTGTATGTATTTATTTTGGCTGTTCACCACCCTGAGTCCAGTTGGAGAAGGGCGGTATATAAATTCAATAAAACCTAAACTTAAGCTATTGATTATGCATCACTGCCAGCTCCTAGCAACCATATAGCTAATCTCCAGTAAGTTCTGTCCCCAATCACCAGGTCCTACAGGTCTTCCAACAGTGTACCCATCACTATTATGGTTGAGTTTATCCATGCTGCTGCTCATTGTCTTCTCCTCTTCCCTTCTTCTCCATTAAAATGGGGGGAACCTAACTATGCAAGTAATTATTGTCACTTTTTAAAAATGTTTAAAATAAATAATGTACTTTCTTTGTGTTAATCAGCGAGGGATGATTTTGTCAGCTTTAGAAAAATTTATATGGGGGATCCTTGATGCTCTTCGAACTTGCTTGTTTTCTTGCAGACATTTCACTACCAAAGCTAGGTAAAATCATCAGTACACCGACGATGTTACCTACTTTGGGTAATGAAACATCTGCAAGAAAACAAGCAAGCTCAGAGAGCACTAGGGATCCCTCATTTCAACCCTGAGCTATGAATATGCTCCTTTATTAATTGTGTATGAATTAAGGGCTCAGATGGACTTAATATAAGATTCTGAAGTTGATCCAAAGGTTTCTCCCTTCCCATGGGAAAATCCTTTGCTTACATCAGCCATGGTAGTACAGTGGTTAAAATGCAGTATTGCAAGCTAATTCTGCCCACAGCCAGGAGTTGAATCCTGACCAGTTCAAGGTTGAGTCAGCCTTCCAAGGTTGGGAAAATGAGAACCCAGATTGTTGGAGGCAATGTGCTGCCTCTGTAAACCGTTTAGAGATAAAGCACTATGAAGTGGTGTATAAGTCTAAGTGCTCTTGCCATGCGTATTTTGATATTGATAAGACTTTAAAGATTAGACATTAGAGGGCACTAGATAGCTACACAGAAAGGAGACCATACAGCCCTTTTGTAGCATCAATTGATGCTATTGTAGAAGAACAAGTCCCATTGAATAAAATTGAACAGGTGCAATTAAAAATTGCAGCTTACAAGGTTATGGAAGTAATGGATTTACAAATGAAAGTTGAAAATTGAAATAGAAATAGAAATAAAAATAAAAATAAAAATAAAAATCAGATGAGCAATCTGGATTATCTCTTTATACTGAATTTACAGGAGGGATTTGCTGGAGTTGCTGCATTGTAAGTGCAAAGGGGCAGATGAAGACAAGAATTTTGTGAGAAAGGTATGGGAAGGCAGGTGTTAAAAACTTTCTTTGAGGATATTAAAGTTTGTTTGCAGTAAGAATACATAATTGGTTCATTTGACTGAAGTTACAGAAATGGCTTGTTTTTTTCAGGGATGTTTAAAAGTTTAATATTAGAACTGGATGATGATGATTACTTCTGGCAATGTTCTATTCTTTTCTGAATGAGACCAAACTTTGATTATTTGAAGAGGAAATGGGAGGATTTATTTAAAGGGAAAGGAAGGATTTAGATTAAGTGGAATAGATATAATCTGTAATATCTATGTTGTTATTTCGGATAACCCTTACTGAACTTTTGCTATTTAACAGGGAGATATAAGGTTTTATAGAAATTGGAACAAGATATGGAATGAGGAGATGTTTCTTTATACTTTAAGAGGTAGTGATAAATGGTTAATGTTGATTATTCTTACTGGGATAAAGGAGGTTTCTTTTTTCCCCTATTTTTATTTTTCTGCACATCCCTTTAAAATTTTTAATATATTTAATGTATTTATTTTGTAGTTGTATATTTTTTTTGTATTAAGTAAAACAAAAAGGTGGGTGACTTTGGACTAGTCACTCTCTCTTAGCTCAACCCACTTCACAGGGTCGTTGTTGTGGGGGAAATAGGAGAAAGGTGTATTTAGTAGGTTCACGATCTTGAGTTATTTATGAAATAATAATAAATGCAGAATGAAAATAAACTTTAGCAAAATTAATACATTAAATAACATTAATAATATAACCCTTAGTAAAATTATTCAGAAAAAAATATATTCATTTTTTTAAAAAAAAATCTGCCTTTAGCTCATCTGCTTTGGCGGAATCACATTGTATTTGCTTATCCACAAGTTTATAGAGACTGCCTATTTTCACGGAGTATATTTCCAGACAAGTGCATTTTTACCCAGCTTAAAAAGGCCTAGACAACTTTTTGTACCAGCCTTTTGAGACAGGGCAGATCAAGAAAACAGGCACAGCAGGGATTCATAAATGCTTTTCAGCATGGCAAGGAATCTTGAAAGCCTGTCCTAGTTTCTCACTGTTACATCTTATAGTATACAAAATCAAGGTGGGATTGTTCTGAATTTCTTTCTCATTTTTTTCTGCTTTCTCAAAACTGTGTGATCATTTGTTTCTTTAATGGCTTGCTCCTTCCTTATCTATTCCCAAGGTCAGCTCAACATTCCTATTACAGTTCGTAAATATTTGATGGTTTCTTCCTACTTCTTCCATCATTTTTTTTCCCCTTACAACTGTAAATCTTATAAAGAGAAAAAAAAATAAAATGGTTTCTTTTTGCCAGGAGACTTTTCAGGAAATCAAAAGATAGAAAGGCCATATTAAATTGGAGGGTTTTATTCAAAGATTAGTGAAATGATTCTGGAGTCTGAAAGAATCGGTTTGAAACTTAGAATGACACATTTTGCTCTTTATACTTCCAAGATTGGGAACTACAATATACTAAAATATTTCAGCCTTTCTGTATTAAACAACCACATTTTATTTTGATTTCTCTGCTCAGATTGCAAAAGATTCTCAATTCTATTTTAAGGGTCACAGTTAGCTTGTAATGATACTAGTATCAGCTATAAGTAGTTCTCCACTTATGAGTGCTCACTTAACAACGGTTTGAAGTTACAAACTTTCTGAAAAAGGGGACTAACTAAAATTCTGACAGTTGCTCCCCTCCCTCTGGTCACCTGATTGCACTCTGGGTACTCAGCACTGCAATCATATACCCGCACTTTACAATGGTTTGGCTGAAAACTGGTAGTTACTTTTCAACAAAACTGTGCCCATAGCAATCATCACAATGTTTGCCTAACGAACACTGCAAAAAATGTAAAATTGAGTTGGTTACATCAGGGATCCCCAACCCCTGATCCATGCCCAATGTTGGCAACGGCCTGTTCGGAACTGGGCCACGGAAGTGGTGGGCAAGTGTATGCGTGACGCTGCATTTGTGAAAGCAGCACATGCACACAAAACCATTCTCTTCCCCCTCCCCTGCTGCTTCCGCCTGCCCATCGATCTGGAAAGATTGGAAACTGCTGGGTTACATGACTTACATGACTGACTTATAACTCTAATGGGCAGGCTTCCATTATGGTCGTAATTCAAGAAGTAGCTGTATTGAGTGTAACTCTTCCTCCACATAAATGGGAATGGATTGCAGAGTAGACTATCGCCAATATTATTGTGGTTGCATAGTAGTCATAATCATCCTTTTTTTCCAGCACGCAGGGCCAGTTTAAGAAATTTGGGAGGGCGTAGTAATGGAATACCGCATTTGAAACAATCACCTAAACATCCAGTCCCAGATTAATATCAATGGATTCCTACAAAATGAGATATGTATTCAGAATGGAATATCCAGAGAATAACCTAAGATTATTGTGTTTCCCTGAAAATAAGACCCTGTCTTATATTTTTTTGAACCCTAAAATATGTGCTTGGCCTTATTGCCATGTGCTCAAAAACCCGATTGGGCTTATTAGGGGATGTCTTATTTTGGGGGAAACAGGGGACTTATTTTGGATATACTACACAATAAAATCCTTCTCAGGAAAATGACCCGCATTGGCCTGGCCTAACACTGAACCACATTGGCAAATGGGTCAAAAACTCCATTATTCCAATCTGCAGTAGCCAGAGGCAGCTGACCTTCCAGGAAATCTCATTGGTTTAAAGTAAATACAAGATGGTCTCTCATGATCAGAATGATAGAGACAGGCTGTTGTAGTTTGGCCCATCTTTAACACATAGCTCACTGCAGCAATAGTATTTTACTCTTCCAGGTCCAGTGCACCTATATACATCATGGCCCCACTTACCCCCTAAACCAGACCTGAAGGAAATGATGTATGCTGTTACACTTCTGGCAAATTTAGTTAATTGCCTAAGAAACATCCAGACTCCACGGTACATAACATAACCATTATTGTGCTAAATTACTGAATATTTCTTACAATGCAATTCTGGAATTAATTAGGAATTTTGCACTTAGAATAATGTTAAGTCCCTCTTAATGTGAACAGCTTGACCATAAATTCCATAATTCCTTTCAATAATGCTTTGGAGTGGAGGAAAAACATTCTTCAGCGTGACTTTTTTCCTTTTCCAATTCCAGATTTTTATAGTAACAGCAACACCTGCTGGAAAAAGTTGGAAAGATAAAAAAAAAAAAGGTTGGGGGAGGTCCCGTTTCTGAAGAAAGATGGTAGAGAGAAACCTTCAAGTACTGTCAAAGAACGCAAAAGCCACAGCAGAGCAAGAAGCAAGCAACAGCTATGATCTTTCTTCTGCTCTTTCCCTCAGCAATCCGGCATCTGAGGAAGTTGATAAGGAGGAAGCTTATCGACTTCCTCCAAAGGCACATTGCCAAGGCCCCAAAGAATCTGGAATAAAACTCCACTTCTTCTTGAGCAGACCTATACTCTCTTCAACCACCACAAAGCAAACCCTCAGCAGGAATATGGCAATTGGGCTTCCTGTAACTTGTAAAGGCATCAGCCAGTTTTGAAAGAGGGGCCTGAAGAACATCGTCCATAGATGCTGCTTTTTATTTCTAGGACTTAATGCTAACATGCTGGAACATTTTACGGGATCATCATTAGCAAGCATGCAAACAACAAAAAGACAGAAAAAACAGGCTGTCACTCCCCTTCCTTTGCTTCAGTCTCTGCGAAACAGCCATTGTTGTGGAAGTTTACTACTATACCCAGGCAGCAAACTCCAGGCATCCTTGTGAAATGCATCAGGTAGACTACCACATTTTTAAAAGTCTGTAGAGATTCTTAGTCATCCAGGTCATGGTTGTCCCAAAGGTGCTTTTTCCGGAGGCAACTGGACTGTCTTGTTTGGTTTTTTTTCTTTCAAGATGAGAAGTGAAAGATCTTCAAAGAAAAAAACAAAGTCCAGTTGCCTCCTGAAAAAGCACCTTTCAGACATATTTTTTAGTCTTCAGGATGGGCATTGAGATCTGGCTCTTTACCCAGGCGCTAGGATAGACCGATGGGCATCTGTAGATGGTATGGAAGCATCCTAGGAAGAAGACGCAGGGATTTTCGTTCAGTTGCCCTTACCCAGCGGCTACCAGATGCGGGCTGTAAAAATCCAGAGGATTTTTAAATGGCACCAAAGATCTCTTTCTTATCATTTAATGGTAAAAACCGGATTTTTGCAGGAAACATTATAGTGTCTGCCTCATTTCCTTAGTGGGACCGTTAGAGGAGAGGTGGGAAGCTGATAAGATCCCAAGCACGAGAAAAGCTTCCTCTGTTGTGCATTAACAGGGGAATAGACCAGGCGCCCTTCGTCAGGCAAGAAGCCTCGATGCCTGAAATGCGCATGCTCAGTCCGAAAGACCCGAAAAGGCCCGAAGGTCTGCCTTCGCAGCTTCCGTAGCGGCGCAGGAAAAACGAAAGGCGTAGTTTGTCCTTCTGCGGTCCCCGTACTACGACAGCAGACATGGCGGAATATTCTTGCGTTAAGAAAACAAAACTGGTTCTTAAGGGGGCGAAATCGAAAAGGTGAGTGTGTTATTCCTCAGGATGGTGGAATGGCGGAAGAGATGGTGGGTTTCCCCCTTTTTCTCCAGAAAGTGTGGCTGATATCTTCGCCTGGGAGACGGTTTGTAGTGTTCGCCCAGAAATAATGACTGAATGCCTCTGAGCATACACAGATATCCTTCCCTCGCTTTTGAGGAAACAAAATTCCTCATGCAGCTGGGATTAAAGGAGGAAATTAAGAAATTTTTAAATCTTAAATTTTTAAAAAGTATTTTTAACTATATTTTTTAAACTAAAAATGCAATTAACGCCGCTTTTAAAAAGGAATTTAATTGTACATTTCGTATCTCTCAATTCAGAGTATTTTTCAGTTAGATTTGTAGAGCTGTCCATCTCGCACGAGACATGCACAATAACCACCAGCACTACATATAACCCCAGGCGACAGATAATAATAATAAAAAAAATTAAGACCCAATTCCTTTCCCGCCCATGACCCTGGGAAAATGGACCACGTCTTCCATGCATAAGTGAAATAATGATGCAAATCTCTGGATAGCATTTAGTAATACGTTGTATCATTGCCCTGCTTACTTCTTGAAATAATTTTCTGTTCTTATGTGGTTGTGAAATGGAAATGGTTACAGCATGAAACGTTCTCATATATATGCTCATATACATATTCTAAACCACAAAGAATTAAGCTAGATTCTTTATTAATCTTTCTGTGTGTCCGTCCCTCCGGAAATAACCTCTGCAGTTTTCTTGGCAGGTTTTTTCAAAAGTGACTGCCTCCTTCCTAGGTCTGAGAGAAAGTGACTATCACCCAGTTGGCTTCTAGCCTAAGGCAGTACTAGAATTTACAGTCTTCCAGTTTCTAGCCTGGTGCCTTAACCACGACACCAGACTATTTCTCCTAAATCAGATTTTCGCTCAAAAGAAAGCACAGTACTGCGTAAGTTTTACCATAGCTTAAATTCCTATTCTGCCAACTACTTTGTATAACCTCTTGTTAAGGAAACTATAGTTAATTACATTGGAATTCTTTTTGCTCCTAATTTGTTTTTGGTTATATTTTGGCAGTATTTATAAACCTAAGCAGCTGTCCAGTGGTGTATTTTTAGGACCATAACAGACTTTACTTAAGGCTAGGGTATAAATACTTCTGTATAATGGATTGTGTTGCTATTTTATGTATAGATTCAAAAGAAGGGTTTATTTCAGGGGAGAGTGAGTTGTAGTTTAAACAAAACACCAATAGAAACCAGGATAGGTTTATAATAGATAGCCTTTCACTTAACATGTGAGATTATGGGGAACCCTGATATTTAAGCAAGAGCAGTTCAGAAAGGATTTGGGAAACCAGATAAGAAATTTAGTTAATTAGTTCTAAATTTCAGCATTTTCTTTGGACATGTCCTTGCTCTTCTGTTGAGTGTTGCTGTCATTTAAGAAAGAAATGTGCAATAGTAAATTACCAATTAGTAAATTATCAATTGCAAATGCCCACTTTTCTTTCAGTAAGAAAAAAAATACAGATAAAAAACGTAAAAGGGAAGAGGATGCAGAAGATAAGCTTGATATAGTTGGTAAGTGATTTTTTTCATGGAAAATAAAAAAAAATATGGGAATTCTTAATTAGGGGACAAAGAAAGATTAATGTTTAATAATAAAGATTAATAAACTTGAAATTCTAGTTGATTGGGACATACCTCCCTGCCTTAATCAGTTAATATATCGTGTTTTGCGGTTGACTAATAATAGAACATAAGCCTATTATACAACAATATTGATGGTTGAAATCTGAGCATAATGGAATAGTCACAGGTTGTGTCTATATTTTGCATATTTTATGATAACTTACTGAGAATCTCAATAAAATGCTGTGAATGAATATAACGAACTCAGATACATAGTCCGAAGCTAGCAATAGTAAATATGATTCTTCATGTTTATTTTTATCAGCTGTTGTTGTAAGAGAATTTCTACATCTAAAGCAAGACACTTCATTATTAGATTGCAAAATTACAAACAAGGATAAATACAGGGAAATGTGTTTTGTATCTAGTGGCCTCCCATATATTTGCAGTCTAAATCTGGTATCCCATAAAGAAGTTAATGTGTTTAATGATAATGACAATTTGAAAGGCTGTTGATTAACAGTTGCGATTGGGCATTAACATTGATCTCTCCTTAAAATAAATTGTTACAAAAGAAAGCTTTTGCTTGATATTTCCAAAATCTTTCCTTAAGCAATTATAATCCTTACATTTTAAGAAGTAGAGAGCAGCTATTTTATTCTGTTGTTTTCTCTTATTTTAGAAGGCTGGTGGACGGTAACTAATTTTGGTGAAATCACAGGAACTGTAGCAATAGAGATGGGTTTTGGAACCTATATCAGTGCTCTTGATAATGGCCTCTTTACTCTTGGAGCTCCACATAAAGGTTGGTATCACATCTGTTTATGTCAAGAGTAACCATTCTGTTTTTCCCAGTGATAGCAAATGTATGGTAAATTAATCTTACAAACACAGCCAAACGTGTCCAGATTTCTACCTGCATTTAATTATTGGCATGCCAGTTGCATCCAAAAAATACAGAACCAAGTAGAGATAGACCTTGACATTACCACAATCGAGGCTGGAATTTCCATCACTAAGCAATGAGGTCATAAAGTGCAATGTTATGTGCCACATTGCTTAGCAATGGCAACCCTGGCAGTCCCTGTTGTTAACTACCGGTTTTTTCGGAGTATAAGACACACTTTTTCCCCCCCTAAAAGAGGGTGAAAATTTGGATGCATCTTATACACCGAATGTAGCCTTGCCCACCAGCCTGCCCCCACCCTTCGACCTCCACACATCCCCTCAAACGGAGCTTTTGGAGCCTCCAAAAGCTCCGTTTGAGAGGGTGAAAAAGCAAGTGGGTGAAAAAGCAAGGCGTGGAGGCCAAAATGGCAACTCGGAACAGCTGCTGGCTTGTCAGACAGGTTCCGCACTTTGCCTGCTTTACTCACTGGAGCACCCTGCGATGATCAGCTGCATTTTTGAAGCTGTGTATGTGCTCCAACGAGGCCTGTGTGTACCCACAACCAGCGGACCTGTTGCTAAAGTTCACCTTTGGGAACAGCTCATTGGGGGTATTCCGGGAGGCCAATAAACCCGCTAATCAGCTGCTCATGCTGAATCAGGCTAATGTGCTGATGCTGACCAGGCTGTTTGCTAAGGACACTAGCCAGATGAATACCGATGGATACTGGTAGGCAGAGGCAGATTTTTTTTTCTTATTTTCCTCCCCAAAATCTAAGGTGCGTCTTATATTCCAGAGCATCTTATACTCCGAAAAATACAGTAAATTCCATTAGTCATTAGTCAAAACCCATCCTGATCTAAGCCATTCCTGGCTTGGTTTGTCCTAACCCTGAGCCATTGTTCTTCTAAGGTAAGGAAATGCCTTCCTGTCAACTCCCTGCAACTGCCTACCCACCCATCCCCATCTCTTCTCTTTTGCCCACCCCACATCCTGCCTTATTAGGTAGATGCTGAATTAAATTTTATTTTTCTTGTGATGCAAAACCAGTCCTATTTGTTATAAATTACAGATAGGTATAGGTAGTGAATATATCAGAAAAAAATAAACTTTGATTTTCCTAATGTCCTTAATGCATTCTCTGAATCTTTTGTATCAGTAATTGTTAAAATAATTCTCCAACTCCCAACAACTGTTAAACTATTTAAAGCCAAAGTTGGTACTCAGTTATATATTTATAAGGAATTTAAAAGCAATTCAGTCACAGTTCTTGAAAATCCTACCACAAGTTCCTTATTCAACTTCCAATTCTCTAACACTACTGGAATTAGGCTTCATTTCCCTTGGAGACTGATTAACTTTGCTGTCTTTGGTTCTGGCTGAAGCAAGTCTATTGGGGAACTTCCCTGGTCCAACGCATCTTATTAGGTTCACTTCTACCCAAGAGAACAAATTATTGATAATTTGGCATACCACAGTCTCATTTTGACAGCACTACCTACTTTTGGGACTTAATGAAGCCCTGGCTGAACCAAAGAGATTTGAGAATCTAGAGATTGAAAATGACAGAGCCAATACCATGTCTCACCCCCTTTATAGCACAATTGCTTTTTCTCCCTGGACTGTCCCTTGATATTTCTTTAACGTGTTATGTGGTCTACATAGGAGACTATTTATTTTGGCCCAGATTGAGATGTTACCTATTAGGGCAACAATTGGTAGATATATAAGTCTCCCGTATGAAAGCCAGACTTGTTTCTTTTCAGACTTGGAGGTAGAATTTGTTTGATATGGACTATCATACTGTATACAATAACATATATCTTTTTTTTTATTAAAAAGTTTTTTAAAAAATTTTTACA
>JANHZT010000532.1:203238-216056 GCA_032468215.1 Stegonotus admiraltiensis
CTCAGCCTACCATCCTTTCTAAGGTGGGTAAAATGAGGACCCGGTTTGTAGGGGGCAATAAGCTGACTTTGTATATAAATATACAGAAGTATGAAGGCTATTGCTTAACGCATTGTAAGCCGCCCTGAGTCTCCAGAGAAGGACAGCATATAAATAAAATAAAATAAATAAAATAAATTTGAGGAGTAAATAGCAAAATCAATCTGCACATTAAGTTCTATTTCCTCTGGCTGTAAATAAACTTTATGTTCAATTGAGAATGCTTCTCTTACAGATGAACAAATGCTGCAGGGAATATATTTCACTTTTAGTTGATTCTAGGGTGCTGTAGGAAGTTCAGTCTTAATACTTTATTCTGTTATATAAAATGTACTAGCATCTGAATCAAAAGAATAACAGCTTCAGTTTTGTTTAGAAAATTGAATGGTTCAAATAAACATTATTAAACAAATATCATCAATTAAATTCCTTTTAGTTTTTAACAATTTCTCTTCATTATCAATTATTGTAAGGCATGCTAACATGTACTCTCTTGTTCTTAATCTTTGTAAATATTAATGCTTATGAATAACAACAGTACATTATTTTTTAATCTTAATAGTACTGAAGGAAAATATTTAGATGGAAGCAATAAATTAAAACCACAAAATAAAATGTCATATACTTTCTTTTGCTATTAAAGAGGCAATTCAATCATGTTCTACATAACATTAACACATTTAATTAGTTAGAAGATACTTAAGAAAACCAAGAACAATTTGCTTTGAAGAAAGAACGATGTGAAACTAGGCAGTGCTTTCTGGCCATTTGTTTGCAACAAAAAAATCAGTATCATTGCTACTCCTACATTCTGAAAATGCTCACCTGGTGGGAAAGAAGAGAAATTTGTGAATCCAGGCATATTGAATAAGTTCATTGCTTGGGAAGGGAAACTAAAGGGACAAAACACAGTTGGTGATGGATGTGGTGGTGCCCTGTTGTCTTTCTCCTCTTTAGGTGGTCTGGCCTGCTGCTTCTCTTGCTGACGCATGAGATTATTTAACATTTGCTTCAACCTGTAATTGTAAGTAATTATTTATGAACAGAGAATAATATAAGGTTGGGGCAAAATATTAGTTTTAGGGAAAGTAATTAAATTACATTTAATTATTGAACATAGCCAGAATTGTGCATACCAGTTGGCAAAGACTAGCAAGCAAAAGAAAAGCAAATAACAAAAAGCAGTTCACCATAAATAGCTATAAGAAAGAATAAAACCAAGATGTTCTCCATATTTAACATGTGGTTTAACCTCTAAATGTATATCTTTTAAAAACTAAATAAGGCGTTATAATTATTTCATTGTTGCTATAGTCCCAGAAATGCTTAAATCTTTTAGAATGTACCTCAGTACTATAATAGTAGTTTATTAGTTGATTACAAGCTTATCAACCTTACAGCCTTATCAAAAATAAAAAATAAAATACATCTAATGTATTTTATCTAATATCTAGATCTAATTATAGATAAAAGAAAATACAGTAATAAAATACATATGTAGTAAATATAAGAAATCAGTATTTAGATAAATATATCTTCTTTACAGGATACCCCATCTGTATCCTGTAATACAATGGGTTCTTATCTCAACCTCCTTAACTATAAACCTAACAGTTCTGATAATATATACATTAGAGCTCAAAAGAAAACAGGGCAATCTACAAGTCAGATCCCAGCAGACTGTCTTTCAAGTAGGGATAATAAATATGTAAGCCTATATAGTTGACTTCTTCAAGTGAGGTAGCTTTTGTAAGGCCCCACATTTAGAACTATTTTTGCCCTGAATACTTTCAAAATAGGGGTCAAAGTACATGGGCAATTATAATTATAATTAAAATAATTAATACATATTTTATATAATCTTTTAGCACACTTACCAAGTTTCTTTTAAAATGATTTATCCACAAACCTATGTCGGCAATTCCCTATTTACTATTCCCAAACAGTAAAAATTCACTTGTTCACAAGTTTCTCCATTTATCTGCCAGTCATATTTCATGCTTTTTGCTAAATACCATTACTTTAAATGTTGTTTTATTGATGTTTAAAAAATTAAAAACACAGAAGGTATTTAGCTTTCACAACAGTCTTCAAGGATCTGTTTAATACTGTGTCATTAGAAACAATGTCATGATATAAAATGATATTAATAAATTTATCATGGATCTTCGGCATACAAGTGCCGGAAAACTAGGAATTCTAGAATATCAGAGACAGAGAGTGAAAAAGCATTGTGGCTAGAATATAAACCTGTGTAACATCATTATGGGTAAATATGCTTAGAGAACCATTCCCCTCTCCCCCTATACAGACTTTCAAATGGGTGTTTGAGTAGAGGGTCTTAACCATGAATAAGAGCCTGGATTCCATATTTAAGTCGGCTAACTTCTTCCACAAATGTTTGACTTTATAAAGTCAAAAGACATAGAGAGATCTATAAAAGGCAGTAAACAGTTTCTTGCCATGAGTTGGTTTGGTATGAGATGGTGCAAAACAAGTGCCCATAATTGTCTATTGTGGGCACTCTGATCTAAATCCAGCTTGTTCCTCCACTAAGAAATATCTTTCCATTATCCAATCTTCTATTTTGCTGAAAATATATTTTGCATGTGTTTTAGTCACAATTTCAATAAGTTTGAGTCTACAATTTCGGGGTCACCCTTATCTCTTTTTATATATGGGAACTATAATTCCCACTGACTGGGATGGAAGAACAGCCCTGCTAAAAATAGGCCCACCAATTAATACGTGTCTTGAAGACTTCTGGAAGCAGAAAATCTTCTCCAGGCACCTTATTAGATTTCAGAGATTGAATAATGAATTTTATTTCTGATACTGACACAAGAAGCCAGGGAGGAAGGTTACAAAGGCTACAGTATCAGTAATTTGCTTAGCTGGAAGGTTCTGGATAGAATTAGTAAACATAAAAACTCTCATAAACTGAAGCTGTAACAGGAATATAGAACTGAACTTTATGTTCCTTCAATAAACTGATACAATATTCCAGAAGAAAACTGAATTTCTCCCTTTTGCTAAAAACTCCAGATTTGGCCATATTTTAGTAGTTCAAGAAACTTTTTTAGAGGTTATCAGCTTCTTTTAATCATGCCTAATTTTTAACATTTTAACATAGTCTTTTATGACAGGGCATCCCTGGCCATGGTGCATTGCTGTCTTCAGTAACTTACTGGTAACATAAATAGAATCAGAATTTATTTCCTGTTAGTTTCTAGTAGGAAGTTCATCGGTTAAAAATTTCCAAGACACAGATCGGCATATTGGACCAGGATTTTATCTGGACCTTGGATACAGGAGGAAACTGAGTTTCTCAAAGTCTAGGTTGTTCTGAATTCAAAAAGGTGGATATTGCTTTAGTATCCAGCTTGGCCCAATTGAGTTTTCTATTCTAGCACATTTCAAAATTAGTTACTACTGCTACTATTGCTAGAATGCCCCTCAGTAAAGTATATTTTTGCACTGTTCCCAAAATATTGTACTTTCTTTTTCTGTAGCTTTCACATACAGAAATTTAATGTGACAAGAATTCTTAGGTTCCTCAAAAATAACCAAATGCACATAATTATGTTGTGTTGGCTGCTATTTCTGAAAAGGGTATAAAGTTAAAGTGGATACCTTTGAACATTATTTTGTTGCCAGGTCAGCTGTGCATAGCACTGATTTAATTGATGCATTATAAGGTGTACTTGTGGTGAAGCAACATTACCAGGCATCACACTATATGGGCCAGTAAGCAAGGTCTGCAGTAAACAAGAGAGCATCTGTAAAGAAAAATAATGTTAAGTATTTTTAAAGACTTTTAAAAAGAATGCAGAAGGTCAGATCTGTACTGGCCACTGTCATAATTATTTTTCCAGGAGCTGCATCTAAATCCAAAAGTTCTCCAAGACTACATGAAGTCTGATTGAAAATCTCTCACCTTATTCTACTGCTCAGACCTCCCCAATTGAATACAGATTTGTTTTCAGTTTATTAAATCTTAATCAATTCTAGCTCCTGGCTAAAACTGAGCTAAAAAAATCCAAACAGTTCATAAAATATTGAAACCTTAACCATCCCAAAAATCTTTTGGCCTAATTTTGCAAAATCTTTTGGCCTAATTTTCAGAAAGGTTTTTAAATGGATAAAGTAAAATACCACAAAATATAGCTCTCCAAAGGGAGACAAGTGCTATAATACTCATTTACAGATTCCTAGTTTAAGATCTTGTGGAGGCAAATAAGAAACATGACTGGATTAAAAAAAAAACCAATATACTTGAGCAGGAAAAGATTGAATCTGCACTGAACCATTTTAGGATTCTTGACCAAAATAAGCCAAATTCACAATCTGAAAAAAATTCACCCATACTAAAGAAAGCTCTTTTAAAAGTATTTTCACAACGTACCTGTTGGTCCTGCATTAAAGTCTGACATACACTGACACTGAATTCAAGATGCTTCTTTAATTGGTTAATTTGCTCTTGCCATTGTTCTTTCTCCTCCACATAAGAAAGTTCAGACATCCAGCGATGATTTTCTTGTCGTCTCATGCTGATGTTCTGTTGCTGCCTTGCTTTATCTAGAGGGCGGTAGTTTCCATCTGCTGAAAGAGGACGAGGATTCTTCCAGCTAAGAGTAATGTTACAAAAAGGCATTATTATTCTAGAAAATCATCTCCTGGTACAATCAATTCATCAAATAAAAATGCAAGAGATTTAAAAATCCATTTGGAGAAAAATGTATTTGCTCTTTCATATTGTTTTACAAGTATGGTATCTTCATCACATGTGTATAACCAGTCCTCCCTTTCTTTCTTACGGAAGGAATTGCTTATCTTTGGATATATATTGGTAAATATCTTGTTTTCTATGCAAAGTGAACTGAAACATCCCAAAGTACATGAGTTTTAGTAGCTGAAAAATTGAATATCTGAATGATAAACTGATAAAGGAAATACTGAGAAGTCCTTAGTGCGCTCTGAATTTGGTTCTTTTCCAGAACCATCCATTGCAGATGTTTCATTCCCAAACTAGGTAACATCACCAGTGCTAGTAGGGAGTGGGTTTGCTTTCAGTTTATATTCTAGTAGCTGGTCCTGTCAATATTCATGGGAATGACTTTGGTGGGTCTTTGATTCGACTATTTACTGTTAGCTTATTTGGCATTTCCTTGATTGGACTATTGTTTGCTTCTTGGTTATTCTTGATTATTGGTCTAATGTTAATCTTGGTGGTAATCTCTGATCATCTGGATGTTGATTTTTGGTGAGATGTTTTGGTTTTTTGTTCCCTTTTTGGTGTTCCCTTTTTGTCTCTTTCAAATGCTATATAGATGTTGTATATGTCTATATGCTTTTTAATGGCTAATTTGTCAGTGCCAGGCTTGGCACGATGACAGAAATAACATCCATCTGGAGGATTGTGGTGACACTTACTGTTTTATAACTAGTTACTTTATAATTACTGGAGATCCTATTATGAAAATAAGGGAAACTTTTAAGTAAAGTGATTTTTGACTTGCAGAAGCTTCCTGGACTATGTAAATGGAATTGAACAACAACTCTGAGATGTAAAGGGCTATGATTACTGAACTTTCTAAGGAGTAACATTAGACTGGAATATATTGCTTTTGAACTTGAGTAAAAGTGGAACTTGTTAAATTAAAACAAGATGCTTCATTAGGGGGAAAGGAATGAGACTTCAAGAGAAATGGTGTTTCAAAGCATTAGGGGTACTATGGAAAAGAATCACAGAGAGATAAAGTACCTAATGCAAGGCATACATGGGAAAATATGCTACAATTGATGATGAACGAAGATTGAAGAGTCCAGGAAAGAGGAGATAGCAGAAAGAATGGAAGAAAAGGCAGAATGGACAAATCAGCAAACAAAACCAAAAGATAGGAAGGAGAAGATGATAAAGATAATGACTGATGAAATAAACCAAGGGAAAAGCATTTTAAGATATTTAAAAGAGGAATCAGATAATTGGGAAGATACTTTTGAAAGGGAGATAGGGGCTTTGGTGGATATTCTGGAGACCTGGCAGCTTAGGAGGATAGAGATGGGGGAAATACTCAGTCTGAATGGTGAAGATACAGATGTTGATAGAGATAAAGATCCAGGACAGGAATACGGGAGGCAAGCCAAAAAACAAATAAGAATTGACGTATTAAAATGGGCGAGAGACAATGGATAGAAAGAAATTAGTATAGGTATTTTTTCTTTTTTTTCTAATATAATGATGGCCTGATTAGAAATTTATAGAGGAAGAAATAAGAATACACACATTTATATATTAGGATTAGTAATAGTGACCTGATTTAGGGGGAATATTAGCAGATACAATTTTCCCCCTTCTTTTTATATAATAGAAGTAACAATTTGATGGAAAAGACTAGAGGGTGAAAGATATTACCATGTACGTTTATAACATTATTAGCATTAAAATGGAATATTGAAATATTGAATAATTGTCTTAAAAATCATGTATATCAATTCTAAGATTATATAAGTTTGATTAATATAATGATTATTACGATGAACATTATTGATATTTGTATCAAAATGAATTATACCCAGGGGCCACACTGTTCATGTATTGGTACTGATGTATATTTAAAAATAAAAAATATAAAAAAACCCAATTCAATTTAATTATTTAAAATAATTTTTAAAATATTTTATTTTTTTTCATTCACATTTCATTTTGTCCCTCCTTTGGCATTCTTTAATGATTCTATCCCATTATTTCTTCGATATTAGTGTAACTCTTGTCCCACAGTGAGTTGTCCCATGGCAAATTGGCCATGGCAAGTTGTTCTGTGATGAATTGGCCACAGTTGTAGACCCCTAGGCAGCATACATACCTAATGCTCCTATCTCCTATTTGGGCACAACTTGTGAAGTGGATTGGGCCGAGGAACAGACACTCAACTAACCTCTCTTTATCTTCTTTTACACAATATGAGATCTGATCTACATTATTGGGACACATGGGCATTTCATTGGAACTACATTCGTGTTCTTCCTCTTCCTCTTCTGCTTGAGCCAGCCCATCAGAAAGGTAAACTTCATCACCTTCATCTTCATCAAGTGCACACTGTGTAGATCCTCCCCATGTTGCCATTGTCCTAGCATTAGGAATTTTAAAAGTTATGCTAAAGTATAATAAAAGTGAAATTAAGTCATACAGAACTAAAACATGACATCATGTCAAAATCAATATAAAATATTTCCCAAATGAATATCATATTCAGGGTATACACTGTTTTAACTTCATTTTTTATTTTTTAAGAATTCTGTTAATCCCAAATGATATCTAAAGGATAAATATACATTTTATTGATATACTCCCTTTCGGTGGCTTTATTTTCTGTTAATACAGAAAACTACAAAATTGATCTTGGAAAAATTGCACAACAGCATTTAGAAAAGCACGATCTAACTCTATGACAGGATTCAATTAGAAATAAATTCAGTTTAGCTCTGCCTTAAGTGTGCTGAATATGAAGGGAGGGAAAATGCTCTCTGACTTTCAAATTTGTGTTATATATTCTTGTGGAATGTGTTTCCTGATCTGGCTTATTTTAAAGGGCTAATAGTATCTATAAAAGAACAAGTGTTTTTTTTTTAAAAAAAGTGAATTATAACGTAACAGTTACTGCTCATATGTTTATACCGAGCTATAAACCTGACTACCTAACCGGCATTCTGGCCAATCATAACAATAACTAAAACATGATTGAGAGGATGAAAGTTTGGAAACATTTGAATCCTAGAAACTTTCATGAAAAGACAAACACACAGTCACCTTATAGGGAATATGTGCAGCATAGAAATTCAGTAAGTAAATACAAATAAACATTTTTATATAACTGCTATTGTAGCTACCTACTAGGCAACCATTTTAACTACAGGACTCATGAAACAGAGCACAAAGAGGAAGCAACAATATTTTGTCAGCAATTAGGATAAATTGTAGAGTAAGAATTCCCTTCTCCTCAGTTAACGCTCTAATTATAGCTATTTAAATAGATCCTAACCCTTTTGGGGAAAAATACTCTTTTTACAGCAATTTTTTCACACCAGATGAATAGAATTTAATCTTACTTTTCTGTTCTGCTTTGCTGGGGAGTACACTGAGTCTCTGATCCATTACTTTTAACAGATTCAGGCGCAGCAGGTGAAACATCTGCTAAATTTTGTCTTCTCTGATGCTCAGCCATTAAGGCTTCTAGTTGTTTTCTTCTTTGTCGCAATTCTTCTCTTAAAATTTCATGTTTGCGCACTTGAGACCAGGTCTGTTTAAAAATTAATATTTATAGAATACTTGTGAGGTGTAAATCAAAGTATGTTAATACAAAATTATATACAAGGGTATTTTTTTTTTGTTAGACACAAACCATGCATGTTTTGGAATACCCTGAGTTAAAGTAGTATAGAGAAAAGGTTTCATATCAAACAACTCAAACAGTAATGACATTAAGGAAGAAAAAGAACATAAGAAAGAAAAAAAATTTTTTCAAGCAATTGAAAAAGAACACAAGAAACATTCTTTTTCCCAAGCCATAATGTATACTTGCATTGACAAAAAGATGAAGTAAATATTCAATCAATGATATAATCAAAGAGGAAACAAATTAGAAAATACAAAAAGTTCTTTGTCATTTCTCCTTCAGTTACTTGCAGCTTTCATAACGTTTATTATCAAACATTATCAGAGTCTTTAGAACAGTTTGTATATTCCATTTTGCTGTTTTGTTTTTTAAAAGTCCACTAAGAGGAGGAGACAAAGAAAACAAGTTCCCTTATCAGTTACAATGCTGCTATATCAGTTTCTCCAAGAAAAAAGTATAGTAGCATTATTAAAGACGTACACACAGTACCTCACTATCTACTGCTAATTCTTCTGGTTGACTCGGAGACTTGCTCACTGTGCTGACTTCATTAGCAGCTGCTGTGGAAACATTCCCTGCACAATTATCCAGACTAGATGTCAGCTAAAAAAAGAAATAAATATTAAAATTGCAATCTGAATGCTCTTAAAAAACTTAACACCAAAAGAACGATATACAGTATTTTTTTTATTTTTAATTTTAATTAACTAAACTGATTCCAGTAGAGTGAAGAATACTTGATTAGTGTCTGGATATTGCACCTAACTCTTTAAGGATATCTCTTTTAAGCATCTAATATATCTTTCTTCAATTTATTCAAAGCTGCATTTTTAAACAGTTTTTTGCAATCAGGACCAAAACACCTTCCTCCCCTTTTTAAAAAAATACCAAAATTAATCTTCTTGCTAGTGAGTTACAAATAATATTGCCTGTCCCTTCCCCCACTTATGTTAGAAATTGAAAGGAATTGTACATACTTGAAGATCTGGGCAAGCCTTCTGCAGAACCTGAATTTTTTCTTGAATATTTATAAGTTTCTTTCTTTCTTCTTGAAGATGTTTAAGTTCTCTCTTTTGTTGCTGAAGTTTAGCTTCATAAAATTTCTCCCTAAAAATAACAAATTTTGTGTTATTATTTTCTGGGTGAAAAAATTACAAAAACATATAACGAAATAGTAGCCTTGTAACTTAAAACCATTTCTCACCTTTCTGTTATTTCAAACTGATTCATAGGAACAGATCTATATAGTTGGATGTCCAATGTGAAAGCCTAATATATTCATTGTAACATTGAGAATTGGTGAACCTCTAAGTTAGATTGCACCTTCCTAGAAGACCATGAAGAGATTGGCCAAGTCCTAAACATTGTACACACCTTCCAGTATGAAGATAAATATAAAGTTCTTATACATACGTACATACTTTCCAGTATGAAGATCAAAGACTCATACTTTTCCCGTATGAATCTTTTATCTTTATGCAAGTTTCAATTCTGGCCCTTCAAATGTGCATCTTCCTCAAATGCACTAATGAATCTGCAGCTTAATTTTATAACATTCCTTAATGAAAAAGACCATACCTTGCTTTTTCATTCAGTCCTACACTTTTCTGTGATTTGTTTGCACTGTTTTGAATGTTGTTTGGCTGTTGCTGTCCTTTTTCTTCCTCAGCCAGAAAAAATTGTTCCACATTACTCTGTCCTGCTGCCTCTGGCTCCATCTCGTCATCCTAAAAGCAACAGCAATATCTTCAGCAACCTTAAAGTTCCACCTATTCCCATTTTCAACATTTTATGTCATTTGAATGAGTATACATTGAATGAAATAGATATACGTATTTCTAGCAATTCAGGGCAGCTGAGTTTAGTTTTGATGACGCCAGTCATAATTAGTGTCATATTAAATTTACTTTAAAAAGGATGAGGAATTTAGGAAAAAGAATTGAAGGTAGTTGTAAATAAATATCCAAATTACAAACTATCATGATGAACAGAGGGCAAGAATTCCAGCCATACAATAATATGCGTACCATCTATACATCTGTATATACTCAATAATACATTTGGATATTGAGTTATCAATTTAAATGCCAGTAGACTCAATGAACATACAACAAATACAAACAAATTGAATTCTTCAATTTAGTAGAACTATCATTTAAATGTCATGAATTTCTGTCACTAACGAGTTACTATATTACATTAGAACGCTATATTTAATATTTAACAGGCCTTCAACATAAAGATACCTTTTCAGTATTTCATCATTTAAAAACTTCTAAAACTGAAGCCGTTACAGAACAAATCAGACCACATAACTCTTGAAAATTATCCTATTTACTACTGGCATGAAAAAAGTTTTTTTTTAAAAAAAAACAAACTAGAAAATGTACCTGGACCATAGCCACAAGATTTTGAAGCTGTTTCAGTTTTTGCTTTGCTGCTATAAGTCTGTTAATCTTTTGCTCAAACTCAGCATCTATAGCACCCTCATCAGCTATGCTACTTCTTCGACTGGATAATGAAGTTTTGCTGATTCTATCGGCTTCAGCATCAATATCCTCATCATCATCTTGTGGGACAATCACATCATCTTCTTTCCTATTATAGTGACAATCTGAAAAGGACAATAAACGAAATAAAGGAACGAAGACTTACAGTATTTAATAAACTATTTAAAATTAGAATAATCCAAAATTAGTGCATTGTTAAAATTCCATTTATAATATAAATGTTTACAAAGTGACAGATAACAAGCACCCTTAGAGCAGGTATACTCCCTTGGTCATCTTAGATCCATGATGGCGAACCTATGACATGCGTGCCAGAAGTGGCACACAGTGCCCTCCCTGTGGGCACGCGAGCCGTGCCCCAGTTCAGCCCTGCCACGCATGCACACTCACCTCCCACTGGCCAACTGGTCTTCGGGTCTCTGCCATGTATGCGGGGGGGGGGGTCGGGACGCATGCTAGGGGCACGCGCATGCAAAGGTTAGCCATCACTATCTTAGATCCTGTCCTCTGAAATTTCCCTAGCTTTGTAGTATCTTCGGCAAGGTGCAGTAACCAGAACTACGCACAATATTCCAGGTATGGTCCAACCATTGGGTTTTTTTTTATAAGGGCATTATTATATTAGCATCTCTATGTTCAATAACATTTCTTATTATCCCTAATATGCAATTGGCCTTTACAGCAGATGCATACATCAACACCTGCATTGAGCTGCCCACAATTAGTCCAAGATCATTCAGTGATAACTCTGGCCTCATTTGTTTCAAAAAGTATTTATAAGTTTTAATGCTAATGTGCACCATCTTACCGTACAACACTTGAATGACTGCTAAAAAACTAAAATGTTACTGATTAATGAATGTTGCAGTAAGAGTTCACGCCAATATATTACAGAATATATATCCAATAAGATATTGAAGCATACCTAAAGTAGAAGGCATATTTGGCATCCTTACGTTAGCAGATTGATTATTTATTTCACAGGATGTATTAAGATGTCTTCCATTTCGGTTATTAGTTCCACACTGCAAATTGCTATTATAGTTAATTTCACCCCAGTTACTGATTCCTTGAGGATTCCTGTTTTGAAAAAAAAAAACAGTGGATCAGTATCTTGAATTTTTCACAAGTTATACATTACCACAAAATAACAATTTCATACAAATATACACTAAAATATTTACTTACTCAAAAAAAAAATCCTTTTCCCCTACCATAAACTACCTTAACGGACCTTGTCAGAACAACCAATGTTACACAAAGCACTCTATGTTGTGTGCCAATGTCAAGTTTAAAGAATACTTATTTTCATATTGACATGCTATACAAAATAACCTTCAAATTCTCACATGTTTCATGCTTTTAACTGAAGTAAACAAAAATCTTGAAATGCAATCATATAATTGTTCCCTTAGGAGAGACATTACATTGAATTCAGACTGAGGTGACCTTAGGTAGTCATTCAAATCAAAAGATTTAAAATTTAGTAAATAATTTAAATAGGATTTAACTCAATCAACTTTAAGTATGCCTAAGCCTGAAGATCTAGCGCCAATGATTAAACCAGAAAATGCAAGAAACAGAAATATTTCCTCAAATATCAAAACCCAAACCCAGTTTTGACTTGTTTGTTGTTTGTTAGCTGCCCACATGAACAGTACATATTTCCCTTCAATGAGAAATGCACATAAATCCTTGAAGGGAATCCTTGAATCCTTGATTCCATTCCTTGAAGCGAATTTGATAACATCAAATAATAATACAAGAGATACAATTATATCCCAGGGTAGGGGCGAGGGGGTGGCGGTTATCATAAAGGAAGATCTTGATCCTAGGGAGACCACTGTACCTCAGATAGCTGGTTGTGAGTCCC
>JANHZT010000532.1:216156-235224 GCA_032468215.1 Stegonotus admiraltiensis
TGTATATATGTTGTATTTATCTTGGCTGTGCACCGCCCTGAGTCCAGCTGGAGAAGGGCGGTATATAAATTTAATTATTAAAAAAAATAAATAATAATAAAAAGGAACAGATACATTTTGATTCATAAATGACCTGCTCAAAGACAAGAAAGTAAAACTTAACACATCTAAGTAAGGTCCTAAATTACTTATGTTGATCAGACAACAAAGCTCTAAAAAGCCATCTACAAGTAGGGTAGCAACAGTAAACAAAATTCAATTATGCATGAAATGTGTACAAACCTACAAATGAAAGATATGAATCAGCTTTAGTTAGTCAAGCAGTAAATTATGATGCTAAATTACAATTAGTATCAATGTACAGTATTAGCATAACAAGTAATATAAAAAATATTGTGGGCAAGTCTTCCTCAAACCCTGAAAAAAATGACAAGACAATCAGGAAAGCTTTAATTGTCCCAGTGAAGCAGATTATCACACTGTCTGTACATTACTGCACACACAAAAAGGGTAAAATAGATACATTCACTTTAATTTCACTATTATAAACATATTACATATTCAAGACTGGACAAGAACAAATGCTGTTAACACAATAATATTTTGATTACACATTACTTATTAATTTATAAGTGCAAGTAACCAACCTAATATTTGTAACAGGTTGTGGATTCTCATGTTCAGATTCACAGTCAGACTCTCCAGTCTCTTCTTCCTCTTTAGTATTTTCATTTACAGCATCTGTCATCATATCAGACGTTTGCTCATAATAGTGGACTAGTTCACGCAATTCATTCAATCTCTTGCGAACTTCATTCAGTTTCCTAGAATTTAAAAAAAATCAGTTTATTATTTATTTATTTTATTGAATTTTTATACCACCCTTCTCCCAAAGGACTCGGGGCGGTGCACAGCCAAAGATAAAATCCACAAATATAAACGTTAAAAACAAATTAAAAATATTAAATAATTTGGCCGAAACTGAAATAACATAAGAACAACCCGTTAAAATTACATTTAGGCCAGTCCTGCTTGATGAAACAAAAGCGTTTTGAGGGCGCGGAAAAAGGTGCGGAAGTCGATTTACTTGTAGATATGGAACGGTGGGGGTGAGCTCTAATAATTTTGTTTGCTTTATATAAATGATTTTGGCTAATGTATGCACTATTATTAGGTGAATAATTTTGTAAATTATCTTAGAAAGTAGATTATTAGACAAAGACCACAACTTCTTGATATCTTGTTCTGTTAGTCAATTTTATGATAAAGTACTAGAAAAGCCTTTGTGTCAAACATTTGTGTAATTCCCTTGAATTCTTAAGATTCAATTAGTGTACAATTTATTTCATGCTACATTGTGAAGTAACAGAAAAGGTAAGTTATTTCTATATTCATGATGGCATTAGGTTGCATTATCCAAGGGACTTCTTTATTTTTGTGTGCCCTGTAAATGCAGGCAGAGTCGGCCCATGTCCCTTCAATTAAATGTTGCCATATCATGCAACTCAGAAAGTGTGCTTTCTGTTGCAATCCGCAGCTTGTAGAACAACATCTCCTTCAGAGATACAGACAGTGTTCACTCTGCTGGGGTTCTAGAAAGCCTTTAGAACTTGAGTATGGGATTAATGCAGTTGTTTTGTATTGTGGGGTCCCTGCTGTGCTTTTCTATTGTTTACTTTTCTAGTTCTTTTAGCCAGAGCTGATTGACAACCTTGATGCGTCCCTCAATCAAATCGAGTTCCACACCCCTGATCTATAAAGATTATCTTGGAACTAAGAACTAATTGTCATAACTCAGCTCTTTTAATCATACAATGTAATAACATTTTTATAACTTTGTGTTCTATTGATTTTATTGATTTCATTAATAGTCCAAATAATATGGTAGAATTAAGATTCTGAAATGGGTATAATATTGCGCTGCTAAATAACATCATGAATTTTATTTATGTATGCTGTTACTTCCAGTAAAAATATGTATATACCTATTTCAAAAATCCAAACAATTATATGCATGTTTAATGTTCATAATCAAGCTATATGTTAGCATTAAGCATGAAAATCTACCTTTTCCCCACAATCACTCTTTATATAAACTGAAATCCCTTGTAGCATAGTATTACTACAACCACAAAAAACAGCTATGACTAGGAATTTCTATAACGCAAGTCTGCTTTTTTAAAACTGCTTTTTTAAAACCAATAAACTACAGTATTTAATAAAGCCAAGATAATGTAATAATGGATTACTGAAGCTTTTCTGTTGGATTTAAGTTGTCTTCTTCACTGTCATTCTGTGAGGTCACAGAATCCGGATGATATGCCGCTGAGGATGCTAAGCTGTTTGGTTCTTCATTGACAGCTATTGTAGGCCCTGCAGGTGCAGAAGCAATTGAAGCTGTGCTCCTTTGATCAATACTCCTTTGAGGAGATCCTGCAGCTGGCAGAACTGCAAAGTTAAAGACAATTCTGTTTAATCCTGTTTTACGTTAAAAAAAAAAGATGCATCTGTTGAATATCTGATCCAAAATTAAGGCATATGCTACAGATAATTTAACAAAGGTGTTTTAATTCCTGTTAAATAGTCTTTCTAAAACAATAACCTGCAATCATTGGTGGAAAGCACTCCCTCCCTCCTGGGAATCTGGACTACACGGCATCACAAATCACTTATCTTAAAATCAGATTTACTTATTCCTTTCTCACAAATATTCTCATAGCTTTCTTTAAAAAGTCATTCTCTTTACTGCGGAGAGGCTGGAACTTGGAAATATGTAAAATAAATAATCCCACATTCTTATTTTCATAATGCTTGAGGATAGGAATCTCATCCAACATTTATATTGTAACTTACCCCTTCACTATTTGCTTATGATATGGGAGGAAAAATAACTAAGAATTTCTGAGAAAGTGGTAGTTAGAGAACACTACCTAAACTTGACAGCTAAATATTAGCAATCTTATCTCCAAATGCAACAGAATTGACTTGGTTCCCATTTTCAGTAATTAAGTATCCCAAAGTTTATCTCTAAAACTCTAATTTACACTTCAGGGTACCATCTACTTACATGATGATGAGTTGTTAAGATGCTGGTCACGAAGTGTATGCAGCGCTCCTAGCAGTTTATCCATCTTTTGCTTTTTATCCTGTAATGCTACCATCTTACTAAATAGTTGTGCTTTTTTATCAGAAAGTTGTTCAGACATAGAAGAATTTCTGCTCTGGGAAACTTCTCTGGCAAGAGAGAGACTCTCTGCTTGCCTTCTGTTATCAGGCACAGGTTGAATCTAAAATCAAGCACATATATTTTAAGCACTGGAATGTTTAGCAGTGAAATATTTTAAAGTACAGTTAATATGCACACTCCCAAGAATAAGTCTCAATTTGATGTAATTTACTTTTGAACAAATATATACAAGATTGTATAGCAATATCTTAGTATTTTCAAAAACTGTTTACATTAGTTCTCTTTAAGTGTGGATTGTCAGGAATTCCAAAAAAACTGAAGTACTGACAAATCATTTTTATAAGATAGAAGTGAAGGCTGGGTATTATCTTTTTCCATCACAATTGCAATTATTTCTCTCTCACTGAAAATATTTTTTTAATCAATTGCAGTCAGCTGGATTTTTAAAATTCCAGCTAAAATCAGGCAAAAATCCCCTTCCATGTTGGGGTACAGCTAGGAAAAAGTATATCTCATTTTGTAAAACTGAAATGTATCTTTATCTTTCAACCTTTTATATATTTCTATCCTCCAACTTTTTATTTTTCCCCCAAATTTAGAGCTTCAATGTTATGAAAAATACAACTGTGTCTCGCTTTGCCAGAAAAATTTGGAAATACCCTTCGTCATTGTTTGTACTGTATGTGGCGAGTGATGGAAATGAAAGCCATCTATAAAAACCAATGGAAAAAACAATTATTTAACTGAACTGAGACTAAATACAGCATGTCTATTCTACAAGGAAGGGAAAAAAATACAACTATGAAACCTGAGCATTATCAATGGACATAGAATGCTGACTGAATGAGGGAGGAAAGCTAAAAACATATGAAACCTTTAACAAAAGTTTCCCCAATACATTTTATTGTGATGCTAATTACAATTAAATATACTGCTGATTTTCATCAGCAAACTACTTAAGATCATTTGTACATACACTCAAAAGTTTACCTGAGAATCATGAAGCTGGTTATGAAAACGCTGAATTAAATCATTTAATTCCTCATTCAGCTCAGAAGTTAGACTCACTCCAGAAATGCTACCTGTTGTTTCTGTTACAACTAAAAGGAGGAAAAAGAGAACAGTCCTACTCAGATATCAAAGTACAAGCTAATTAAAAATTAAGAAATTTTTAATCACATCAAGAATATTTATATTATTTTTGACTGGAAATATGAAAAACATTGAGCTGCTAATTACACATGTATTTCTGGTATTATTAATAACTTAAGTCATAATACATAATATAGTATATTATATTATCTTTTACTTTCTAAATATTTCTTGCTTTTCATCTCATGCATACTCAACTAGATATTTGTTATTTTAATATACTTATACTTCCAGCATTGAATTGAAAGCCAAGCTAAATGCAGTATCAGTGTCTTTCATTTTTAAAAAAAGCTTGAGGTGTATTTGTCATCAATGCTGCTAAAAATTCATCTAAATTCTAATTTAAATTCTCAATGAACATAGTTTTCAAGTCCCTGAGTAATGTGGCCCATAAAATTTTTGTCTGTTTAGGGTTTGTTTTTTTAAAATATATAGAAGTTCAACATACCAGAATCATCCATGACAGCAATAGCTTGTTCTGCTTTATGATGAAGAGCAAGCAAAGCAGCTTGCCTCCCCTTCAGAGCCTTTAATTGTTCCTGTTGTTGTAGCATCCTTTTCAGTAAGTCATGTTGCTTTTTTAGGTTTGCAAGTTCTTCTGTAGCTTCTTGCTGAGGATCTCTAGCCTGGAAAAATAATCATCATTTATATTGTACCAGAAATAATTTCATTACTTTTTGCAATTACAATTTGCAAAATACTTCTGTGAGAAAGGAATTAAATCTTAATCTAAAAAATATTTTAAATTGTGTACGTTACATTAAGCATAATACTGTACTAAAAGGACAAGTCAATTTGTTAATAAGAATGAAAAATTGTCACTGTCTATTATTTCAAGTAAATAGCAAAAATTTATGCTTAGCAAAGTAATTCTCTACTAAATGTGCATAACTATTACACATCATTTTTTTTCTAAAGGTTTGGGTTGAGAATAATTTAAAGGACAATATTTAAGAGCCAGTCAATAATGGAGGGAAAATCAACAGCACATGTGAAACATTATTTCAATGGAAGGGTAAAAAAAAAAAAGGGAGGGGGAGGGGGAGGGGGGAGAAGAACCCTAACAGAAGTAAAGAAAAAAACACAATTTCTACTCAGTTCAAATACCTTACTGGAAATTATCCAATCCAACAAAGTAAAACTCTTTGTTTTTAATATCTAATGTCTAATTTAAAGCTTGAGGGGAGCTTTTAAGAGGGAAGAAAGAAAGAGAAGATTTTTTTTTAAAAAAAAGAAAGTTATGGGATTAATCTGACCAAAATAGAAACAGGTCCAAGTCATGCAACAAATAACTTCTCAAACTTTTAATAACTGTACAGATAGTTCTCAATTTATGACAGTTCATTTAGAGCCCATTTGAATTTACAATGGCACTGAAAAAAGCAATTTATGACCATTTTTCACACTTACGACCATTGTAGTATCCCTATGATCATCAGATCAAAATTCAGATACTTGGCAACTGATTCATATTTATAATGATTGTAGTGTCCTTAGGTCATCTAATCATCTTTTGTGACCTTTTGACAAGTGAAGTCAATCAGGAAGCCAGTCACTTAGCAACTGGGTTACTAACTTAACTGCAGTGATTCATTTAACAACTGTGGCAAGAAAGATCATAAAATGGGGCAAAATTCACTTAACAATTGTCTTACTTAGCAACAGAGGTTTTATGGTCAATTGTGATCATAAGTCGAGGACTACCTGTATAGACATACAGAAGACAAAGACACCGTACTGAGTTCCCCCATTTCTGCTTACAGAAGTACCCAATTCACAAACTGGGAATCTCTGCTAGAATTTATTCATTTTTGAAAAAGCTGGTCAGAATCCAAATCCAAATCCTATTAAAAATGCTATTTTAGGAAACAGTTGGTAAATTTTAAAGTAATTAACTGATAAATAAGAAAAGTCCAAGAGATACGGTAGTCAATTAAGCTAATGCAAATCAGTGAACTTGAAGATTGGTTGCATCATAAAAAAGATTCCATATGGAAGCCCTCAACTTTTTTGGCTTTTAAAGAATAATACCTTCTACAAATAAACAATATTTTCCTGGAATAAATAATAAATAAGAAACAATATAAAATTTATTAATTCAAATATTAATTCTAACAGACATTACCAAAAAGAATTAAGAAATCATTGAAACAAAATAAATACTGATTGGATTTTAAAGAAAAAGGGAAGGCTTAAAAGATTAAGACCTTTTACTGAAAGATTCCCAAGGCAATATTTAGTAGTACCTTTGAGAGCAATCCAGGTTCTTGGCTATTTATCCTACCAGACCAGATTTCCCTGCCATTGAGGGCAGTTGTGTCTCTTTTCCCTTTTGGAGTTGCTGTAACATCCATGTCTGAAACCTGTCCTTGAGTAGCTGAATTCCCTAGTTTGTCCTCAATGCAGGGCCGAGTTTTCAGACTAAAAGATACCTCCTTTATCAAATAATTTAAGTCAGACTGTGAGCATATATTTCGGTGAAGCATAATTTTTCAAGTTATGGCCTATTGATTTGTCAATACAATATGTCTGTACTTAATTCATTGCAATTTTATTTGTCTCAACATATCAATCACTATGATCCAGAGGACATACAGGAATTTCACTCTCCTTTGGGTAGTTTTTTCCATTAAATATTTCAATTACCATTTAAATTTCAAAAGATAAAAAAGAAAACACTTCAGAAGTATGGAGGCAATTATTCTAATCAGGAAAACACTGTTGTCTCATGGATGGCATACACACATTTCTATGGATTATGACCAGTATAAATTCAGTAATTATTTCAACAGGACATAGGTCAAGCCTTGAAATCCACAATGTAATATTAAGCCTACAACATATATTATTAATGGTCAAAGGTTCTCAAATTCGGAATTCAATTTGAGACAACCCGTATCAATCACACAGCAACTATTATATATTAAAAGGGGTTGCTCCAAATTCATGAAGCATGTTTTGATATTACCAAAAGTGTTTTATGAGGTTGAAAAACATTTCAAACATTTTGAAGTTCAGAATGGCCCTAAATATTTTCAGTGAGGCTTTGTTTTGCTTTGACCTTGAAATGTGTTACACACCAATATAATCTCACATGCATAAGTAAAATTCTCATATGTGCTACAGAGGATTATCCTTCATGGAAGAAAATGATAGATTAGTGTTTTATTAAACTCATCAAGCTCCAGTGTCTACATTTTTTTAACATTAATACTGGTCACTTTTTAAATTTTCAAGATTATTACACATTTAGCTTTGTTCCTACAGTGCTACTCCTTTTTTTTTTTTAAATGAACCTTTTGGCAAGTTTTTCAAAGGAATATGCTAATGCGAGCCAGTTATTATTCTCATCATTTATAAGGAAAAACAGTTGGTTCTGAGTAAAAATGCAAACTTGTTGCACTTGCCCATGTCTTAAATGAATATTTTGATTAGTCCAGCTCAACTCAGAATTTTTCTGATAGAGGGCTGGCTGCAATCAACTATCAAATACAATGTAATTTCTCAGGATCCCACAAAGCCAATTATAAACCTATCACTGTATTATTTTTTGAAAAAGTGAGGTAGAATAGTTCCTTCTAAAGTAATAAAATTTAGTAATAATGTGTTTTATTACAGGTTTTATAATATTTAGCATTGTAAATAATGAAAAATAGGTGTTTAAAATAAATTCTAATCTTAAATTATCTCAAAAATTGTCTTCACTTGTAGCACCTTAATTACTAAAAAGTATCTTACCGTTGTATCTGAAACTTCAGACTGCACATCTAAGTTTAGTGATGTGCTCTCAGCTACAGAACCAGATCCCACAGCTGAATCTATAGTCCGACCATCCTCCTCATTTTCTCTAGCCTGAAATATTTTTGTGGTATAAATAAAAAACTAATAAATGAAATAATAAAATGAATGTTATGGAGATAGTGCTATATAACAAAGTCATCCCCCATTTGATTTTATGAATTTTCTCAGTGAATTTCAATTGTCTTTCAAACTTACTAGCATTTTCTGCAAAAATTTCAGGTAAGATTTCTCTTGTTCTTTCAGATGATCTATGAGATGTGATAAGCGTTCAACATTAGCAGATCTCTCATTTTTCTCAACAAGGTCTTCTCTCATGGAACTAGCTTTTGCAATGTAGTCACGAATTTGAACTAATCTGCTCACAATCTGAAAAAGTCACAAAAGTAATGATCATTTGGGTTGACTTGATGTACTGGCTCTAAAGCACTATCATAAAACAAATACATTTCAAGATATGTCTCCTAATAATATGGGACAAGCTATCATAACAATATACAAGGCTAATTAGCAAGGCAGTGGAATCCTTTGCATGGATTTATGATTATTTATAAATTACATATGGACTGCACATAAGTAACTGTTAGAACCCTCAAAGGAATTATGAACCACTTACAAGAGAATCTCGTTTTAAAATATTCTGCAGGAATTAGATTCAGATTAGATTTCTGAGCAATACTATTTACAAACGGATTCTATACCACCCTCTTATGTCTATCCTATGTTCTTATAAAGTATTTTGAATTAAAAGTTTTCCTTCATGTATCTAGTTTTACAAAATCTGAAACCTTTTAAAATTAATCACTAGATCAAAAATGTCTACAAAGTTTTCTAATTTGCTTTAAAATGTAAGCTATTTCATGCATTGGGCTTTTAGGCATTGTAGTGGGCAAGTTTCATTTCTGGAATATCTGTTGAAGTTACTACATTGGTGAAACTCGGAATTTTTGTTAGTTCAAATCTCTGAGCATTCAAAATTGGAAAGATTTGACATAAGAAAAAGTCTACCAATCTGCTGATACTGGTAATTATAATAAAACTAAGGCTAAATTATGAAAGTGCAATAAAATATAAAAATGTTTTAATTTCACAAGTTTTTGCTATTCTAATAAAAGTGTCATGGTATGTTATTTGTGCAAAACTACTATCCATTGAGAGTACAAGTCAAGAAAACTAAAATGAGACCTAGAAGCAAGTCATGTCAATAGTTCTATCTTTGTTTTCATACAAAAATTAACATTAATATGTTTATTTCTTGATCTACCCTAATCTCCCCCCCCCCCAAAAAAAAACCCCAATAATTTTATTCTGTGTCTGAGGGGGAAGTATTACACAACCCATTTTATCATTTTAGGAGATAGTGATAATTCATTATTCCTGGAATCCTCAAACTTTAACTACCCAACAGGGCTTATTACAAAATGAGGTTATATAAGGTTTTTAATGCATATTTAAAGCACTGTTAGAAAATCACCGCTAGTATGCATAACAAAAATATATTTTAGTTCTTAGTATCACTTTAAAGTTGAATCATTTTCAACATTAAAATTTTGTAGAAAACATCAGCAAAAATGCACAAAAGCATTACTCTTTAAGATGAAACCCCAGATGGGGAGGACCAGTGTTACAATGGTTAGAATGTAGTATTACAGCCTAGAGTTCAATCCTGACAGGATCAAGGTTGACTCAGCCTTCCATTCTTCTGAGGTTGGTAAATTGAGGACACAGATTGTTGGCGGAAATATGCCAACATTGTAAACCACCCAGAGAATGCTACAGGGAACAATGGGGCAGTATATAAGTCTAAGTGCTACTGCTATGAAGTACAAACAGCACCTGGCTACTGTCCACAGCAGGTTCACCTCTACCATCTTCTTCAATTGAGACTGGACAATTCTGCAACAAATCTTTATTCAAAGCAGCGGTAAATAAGTCTTTATATTTTGAAGATGCACCAGTTTCTTGTATTTGAGAACTCATTGCAGCATCTTTGCCCTTGTTAGTATTAATCTGTAGTGATAGGAAGTTGAATGGTTTTCTGTTTTCATTAAGCTGGCGTTTGTTGTTAGCGGCTGTTGCTCTGCCCTGAGAATCACTTCCAATACTTCTCTATGTAAGAGTGAAACATCAACAAATTATTCACATTTCCAATAATCATGTACTACTTACATGTAATCTTACAGAATATTACCCAAGCTCTGAATAGGCAGGTATTATTTTCTATATCACATGTTCGTAATCAAGACAGTCTGTAACACTGTTGTATATATTACAATTCAGTTTAAACTGTAGCATGCATGCATCCATCCTTTTTTCCCACCATCTTTGTTTCTATCATTACTCTATTTTTTACTTCTCTCCCACTAACTTAACTATCAAAAGAAAGAGTGACAGAAGGCAGAACTAAGAGGTTCATTAACTGTTGGTTTTGTAGTGAAGCACTGTAGAAACAAAATTCCTAGCAAGAATTTAGTCTGTGAAACAAAAGTCAGTTTAGAATACATATTGATATTACACAGTACTCGAACAGTTGTTAAGTATCAAGCAGAAACATGAACAGGGATTTCCTTTATTTCTAGAAGTAAAAAAGTTATGATTATAGTGACAATAACTTTAATCTGAAATATATATAATTATTGTTGCTCAGAGCTACCAAAACTAGGTATCAGATTCTTTAACTATTCTTCCCAAAAAGAATGCACAGCAAGTATTTGGTCAGACGCTAGCATTCTCAGACGGAAACAAAGCACCAAAAAGCAAAGCACATTCTGGCAACTGCTAACTTTTACATTTCTTTCTCTGATCCTTCAAAAACAAAAAATCTTAATGAAATATAGTAATTATGCCCGAGATTAAACCTTTAGAAGTTGCAGTTGGTATGATTCAAGAATAACTATAATGATAACAGCTCAATATCACCCAGATGATCTTGGGTGATCCCTAACAAACAAACAGGACTGTACCTGTTTAATATTTGAATGGGACACCATCAGGAAGTCCTAGATATGTAGACTTAACTGACAACTAAAAAAAAAAGCCCCTGGAAAACAATAATGTCAATCCATTTCCACATTGTTCAAAGAAAACTTCATGGATATGTTTATTGACGTATCTTTAACTTAGTTTCGGTTTTATTTAACAGCCTTACATTTTGAAACAAGAAATAAAAGCTTCTTTCTTTTCTTCTCATGGGAAGAAATATAATTGGATACTCTGCATTCCAACTTAAGTAGAACGGCGAATAAATTAAATCATTTGAAGGCAATTCATATTTTATTTACCACAGTATGAGCAGCTGTAGTAAAACCAGCAATACCAGGAAAAATATTTAATGTGACTCCTGACAAAATTCCTTCTCTTACATTTCCACATTGAAATAGTAATGTCACAGAGAAATCCAGACAATTTGTTCTTTCTTACAAATAGCACAATTCCAATTATGCCTAATCAACAAAACTTTCAATGTAAAAATAGCTGGCGTACATGTGTCTTGAAGTGAATCATCTCAGGTTTGCATGGGGATACTATACTTTCCTCAGTACAGAATTCTCTTTACAACTTTTCTCAAATCACCTCAACATTAAACTATACTGTGCAATGAATAAGATTATTTACTCAGTTTTTAAAAAAATATTCAACTATGTTTTGTTTAGTAAAGATAGAACACAAACCTGGTCTAAATCACTGAAATTTATTCTTTGTTTAAGCTTTTCCAGTTCTGTCTGTTCTGGGACAGACATTTGGGTTATATATCTAGTACGAGGGAAAGTATGCGGAGTCTTTGACTTCCTTCGTCCAACTTCTGGAGTAGATTCTGGAGAAATATCATTGGTAAATCTTGTTTCACTTTCAGCAGAAACTTTTTTTTGGTTTTTTTCTGAAGATCTATTTGGCCTCTTTGGCTGACTTCCCCAACTCTAAAATAAAATACACACAGCACAAAAATCACAAGGGAGAGGTTTACAATTAAAGATATTGCTGTTTAAAATGGCAAAGCGAAAAAAAATCCTACCAGAAGCATTTTAATTAAAATTTACTTTCTGTTGAAGGTAATACGTTACAATCTACATGTTTTCTCAATTCTGTAAAATTGATTTCAAGCTTATACTTTCAACAGTTCTTATATTGTAGCTTTTTTTAAACAGTACTTTATGTCTTCAATTCTTAAACCTTGTAATTTTATGAACTTTATAATTCATTTCAAGAAGTTTAGAAGAACCTTAATGCATAACCCTCATTTCATTACATAAGAAACTGTAGCAATACCGTATTGTTCAATCGATCATCAAGGCTTTCATGACTCCAGCTTGGTAAGTCATGGTCATCTATTCCTTCTTCAAAAGGACTTCCTCCTGTAGCCATTGTGGTGATGATCAGCTATTGAAAAAATAAATAGCTGCAAGACAGAAATATATTTTAGCATGCTATCTTTTAATTTATACATAATTAAGATACTGCATCGATTCAAATGTAATGAGAATATACTGAACAAGATCAGTCACAATTATAATGAGAAATGATTTCTATATTTGAATTGGTCAGTTCTTATAACATTGAAGATTTACCCACTAGTTCATCAATTAATGAATCTATTTAACAACAGTATATTTAAAGCCCTTTATACTTTTTATTTTAGAAACAATGTATGCTTTAAAAATAATTAAATTAAATCTCTAACACAATTTGTCTGTAACAGTAACTCAAAGTAATTTCCAGAACTAAGCTCAATTTACTGTAGATACAAGATTCAGATTATACAGTAAAACATACCTATACAGCACTGCCGTATTTTTGTATTCCAGTATTTTTTAAATTTTATTCAAAGATAAACATGTTTAAGACGAAGCACTAATCACTTAAGAGATTTCTACAGTACTAAATCCTATAAATGTAGTAAAGCCTACTGAGTTAAAATGCATTTATTCTAGGTAAATTATGTAGGATTGCAATCTACACTAATTAAATACTAAATCGTTTATTCAGAAACAACACAAACATTCCTTCTACCAATGATACTGTAAAAGTATGTACAATCAATTTTACTATATGTTGCTGTATACATTCCATAACTTGCTAACAATATTCCATGCGCGCATTTATTCACATGAACTTTATTTAGTTTTAGAGCTAATCCCCTTTCACTCATTTTCCAACCAGCAATTTTCAAATAACCCTTGTCATGAAAGATTTGCTTCTCTTCAATACTAGTACCATGACTAGTAAAAGGTGGAGCAAAGTTAATACAGGTAGTTGTCAACTTACGACTATTGAGCCGAAAATTTCTGTTGTTAAGACATTTGTTAAGTGAGTTTTGCCCCATTTTATGACATTTCTTGCCACAGTTAAAAAGAATCACTGCAGTTGATAAGTTAGTAACAGAGTTGTTAAATGAATCTGGCTTCCCCATTGATTTTGCTTGTCAAAAGCTTGCAAAAGGTGATGACATGACCTTGGGACACAGCAATGGTCATAAATACGAGTCAGTTGCCAAGCATCTGAATTTTGATCACATAATCAAAGGAATGTTACAAAAATTATAAATGTCAATAATAGTGATGTCACTTTTTTCAGTGCCATTGTAACTTTGAACGATCACTAAACAAACTGTTGTAAGTCAAGTACTACCTGTACTAATGTGTGCACAGACCCATCATTTTCATTAAACAGAACAAGAAACCTTCTGTCCTCAATGGAAATGCAGAGAGAATATTCAACTGTTACAAATTTAAAGATAATACAATAAATATCTTCCAAATTTCTGTTTCAGTTTCTTTGCTACATGACAGCACCATGACTTTGAAGCAGTATGTACAATGCAATCTATTCATAAGTCCTAAGTTTAACAACTTACTCTAACATAAGATTATATATTCTATATACATTATGTTTGCTACAAGATATATTAAAAATATTATACATATATAACTCTCTTCAATGCCAGGATCAAAAAATGACAACTAGAGGATAAAATAGTGTAGACCCTTCCACATATTTTTAAACAATAAAAACTAAAGTATATTAACAATAGATATCACACATGAAATTTTCTTATGAACTTCACAAAACTAAGTCAAAATTAGAATACAGCAAATTTATGTTATCAAATACAAAGCAGCAATGCAACATCAAATTATTTTTAAAAATTAGAATAAGTTGCTATAAACATGAAATATCACCCTCTTGTCACCTTATCTTCTACTACATAAAAAAAAGCTAAACCCAATGACTCCAGTGCTGTTGTAGATTAAGATTGGTAATAAATAGTACTGAAACAGTTAATGTATTACTGAAAGCAGGCATACTTAGCCAATCTCACAAAGCTGCCATTTTTCTCTTGTCCTGGAGTTATGTAAAATCCATATTATGAGAAAGTAGCCATGTTTTTTTAATATGAAAAATTTTCACAAAAATAGAAATTTTCTCTCCTTCATCCCACTTTTTATTCAGAGGAAAGAAGAAAAGTGTTCAATTTTGAGTTTTTTTAAACAACTATGTTTGTATTGATATTCCTGAAAGTGAAAGCTTTGCATTAAATGTTGTTCCTGGAATATTTAACAGTGCCTGTACTATGCTCAACATGTGTATGTTCAAACTTAGTTGAACAATATTCACTCAGATTGGGGAGCATCCAAATCCAATTATTTGGAAATAAGCCAATTCCTAGAATCAATTTAGGACGCCAAAGTTTGATCTATCATGAATGCCCCTCTCATAAGAAATCCTTTTCCATGTATTTATACCTTATAATAGTAATGGAAACAAACACTAGGCTCTGATCCCCTCACTAACTATAAAATCTGAGAAAAGAAAAACATGTCCAATTGTTAGGGATAGTTTGACATACTTAGATGTTTTATACATAACCACCTCTCAATCCAGTTTACAGTTTTTGCCCCTAAAACAAGAGCCTTTTTTTACATTTTATGGTGTTTTAAATCAGAACACCTTAGTTTTCATTAACCTTCTTTTGTAAATTTCTGCAGTATTTATAGTGTTGTTGTAGATCCAAGCAACAAGATCAACATGGAGTTACTAATACAAAGAGCTGCCAAACGTATACTGAAACAGTTCAGTACAAAGGACAATAGCAAATATAAACAGCCTCAGATTTGACTCAGAAGCACTTGGCCTGTGCTTCTGAGTAAAAATACATAAAACTCTTGCACGCACAAGATACTGTTCCATGATTCCATTTCTTATTTTTGGGAATCAAATGGTCAATACAATTGGGAATTTCTGTAGCCACTGTTATTAGCTTTCTGTTAGAATAAAAAAAACAACCTCATGTATATGCAATTATATTATATTGTATGGCACAACGTAACATTTTTAGGCTGAATTTGCAAAATATACGATGGCACAAAATACATAACCAGTTTCTATAAACCCCTGCAATGTGTTTAGTTCATGGTTCACTGTTTTCTGCATACGCAGAAAATTGGATTAATTCAGCAAATCATGGTTCAATTACCAGGGACTAGGAAACTATGTAAACTAAAAATGAAAAGGATAACTGTCTTTTTATATATGAGTGACAACAAAAGCTTGATAGATAAGAAGTCAGCTGGCCCTGAAAACTCAAACAGATTTTTCACTTGAATTCATAATTTAGTGGATAATGAAAATGCCCAAAAGTTATAAAACAATAAATTTAGGGTATGAAGCATCCAAGATATAGAAACTTAGTTCTTATATTGCTTTTGTAGGGATTATTAAAAAATAGGCCTTCACAATGGCCCAGTTTAATGTCTGTCAAATAAACCCACAAACAGTTAAATTTGGTTTTACCTATATGCCCTTCTATTAGTCTTCTGTACCTCAATTTCATTTTAAGAGAGCAATCCAGTAGGGGGAGACTGAATTTTATAAACTACCTTTCAACAACCCAACAGCCTTCCAGCCATTGCTGGCACTCATCTCCTGTTAAGACGCTTAATAATTCTATCTATCTTTTGAGCAACTGCCTTGTTGCGTAAGATGTTTCATATATATATATATATATATGTATGTATGTATGTATGTATATGTATATATTATGATGTATATGTACATTACATGTATGTATGTATGTATATGTATATAATATGATGTATATGTACATTACATGTACATGTATGTATGTATGTATGTGTGTATGTATATGTGTATATATATATATATATGTCAATGCCAGTATACCAATCTTATTGCTATCGATTGGAAGGAGGGGGTCAGGTGATCATGACAAATTTATTACAGAAAGATCAGAAAATCAAACTTTCCAGATCCATTACAAATAAACAATAGTAATGAATCCTACAGGGTTTAACCCACCCTATACTATTAGCCGTTTCCTACGAAGGCAAACCATTCTCGGGATGAGGTGGAGGCAGGTAATCTAGCCTACCTATTTGGGACGCAGCTGTCCCGATCCTGGAGACCAGCCGTCCTCGAAGCGCTTCAACGTATCTTTTAAAAGCTCCCCAGCCGCAGTTTCCTCTTTCCTGGCAGCCAAGGTGCTACGCTACTCCCGCTGAAGGGAACGAAGAGGAGCAGAGGGTAAAAAAGACGGTTACGGGGCGGAGTCCCAGGGCCCGCTTTTTCTCTCAAATAGGCGGCAATGTCGAAGTCGCGAGGGAAAGGAGAGGGACCGAGGCAGGTGGCTCGGCGCCAGATTGCTGACTAGGGAAGCGAACGCGCCGTCGCCCTAGCAACAAGGAACCCCTACCTTTCTTCCACCCACTCAAGGTAGAGGGAAGGAGCCTGACTAGAGCGCGCGCTGCAAGGGAGGAGGCGGGGAGAAGGGCACGCCCCCTCCCCGTCCTTCCACGGAAGGAGTCGAGGAGCGCGAGCACCCCGAGGCCCACAGAGACTTATCACCTCCCCCCCCCCGCAACTGCTTCCCACTCCGAGGTTCACCTACGCCGGATTCCTTGAGAATATAACACACAAACACACACATATATTTCTTGGGAGATATAGCGCGTGTCCCCCTTTTGCCCCTCCCACTCATTGTGTCCAAGTGAGTAGGCTCGCGCTCCTTCGTACCGTAATCTACCGAGAGACCCGCTTGAGGAATCCTCTCACACCCCACCTCCAACGGCTGTCCCGGACGCCATCTTGGTTATTTTTTTTTTAGCGAAAAGAAAGTCGGCGGACGGATACACACCGTTACTTAGTAACGTCTGCCCGGGAAACGATGATGCTGTTCCGCGCCGCGCGTCCCAGCTTCGCCTCTTCAGCCCGCTGCTCCTGCGTCACGTGATCAGAGCGCCAATGCCCTGCCCCTTCCGAGCTATAGTATTCCGTCCCTGGTTGGCCAAGATGCTTCGAATCAACTCGCGCGGGAGTTGCCGAAATAAACGGACCAAAGACTATGTTTCCCAGAATGCAGGCCGGGCGCTTTCCCACAAATGAATGGGGTTTATTTAAAGGATTCTGGGAGCTGTAGTTTTAGTTTCTCTTCCCACCCTCTGTTCTTACTATTCCTAGATAAGGTTGTTTTTGGGAAGGGGTTGTTTAGACAGCAATGCAGGGAGAATCGTGCATCCATGATTTTTGAATTTCTGAAGACAGGTTTCGGGAAAAGCCTACATCCAAAATTAGTGCAGTCGTGCGGGTGGGAGTAAACGGTGAAGGAGAAGGAAGTGATTAAAAAGGAGAAAACTGCATCCCCAACTAGTTGTACAGCAAAATGCTGACACCAAATCCATTTTCATCACTGTGACCGGTAACACCTAGCAGTGGTCCATGGAGAGCTGTAAAGTTAAAATGGAGCAAACACAATGAAACTTACTATTTTATTACACCAAAGTAATCAAAACTGCAGGAAATTAAAGCCGTATGAAACACTATGTTGACAGAGACAGTGGAAAACCTATATTACAGCCAAAGGTGATAGAACCAGCAACATAAAACCTGTATAACTGGTTCTTTCCATTTTAAACTGATTTCTACAGGACTGAGGCTACCTTCTCTCAATTGAATCTTGCAGACAATTCTCTAATATGCCAATTATCCAGATTTATGCTCCCAACTAGTGATGCAAAAGAACGAGAGATTGATACATTTTATTTCATGTCCAATCGCCATATGATCTTGAGCATACACCCACATTGTCAAGAGAATATAAGGAATTGCCTTGAATCTCATTGATAAAAAAATAGAGAAATGCAAAATGGAATCCAGTAAGTTCTTAAAATGAACGTAAAAACAGACTGACAAACACTAAGAAACAGAAAGCAAACTGTCCTGTCCAAGGCCAACACTCACAAACACACACAAGAGGTAGTTGCACGTTTTACTGTTGGTATTGTTAAACAAGTGCCCAAGTTGTAAGGAGGGCATTTTTTTGGTGAAAATTTGCCAGTGACATCACCCTTCTATGGGATGCCCAGTTGGGGGCTCCTTTCGTGTTCCCATGAAGTTGCCCACCAAAGTGATACCCATTAATCTAATTAATCGCAGTAACCTGCTTTCAAACTGCTGGATTGGTGGGAGCTGGAGCCTGTGATGGGAGCTCATTCCACCCCATGGCAGCAACAGATCTCAAATGCAAGCCTGCTGATTGTCAGTCCAGCATTCTAACCTCATGAGCCACCACACTCCCTTAGGGAGGGGATTTTTTTATTTTTATTTAGTGTACGCCATTTACAGGGGTCATGCAATCACTGATATACAAATTCAGTTTAAATAAAGCATCAGTGTGTGTGAGAGAGAGAGAGAAGAGGGGGGGGGAGAAAGAATACAATAAAGGACATAGTATATTAAATTAAGATAAAAACCATAGTAAAACCACCATAATATGGAGTCATAAAATTGCAAAGGATGTTATAATTCAATATCTAAGAAAGCTAGTGTTAGGATATTATGTTGGCCTAACAAGTTGTCCAGGCAATATATGTGTTCTGTGACTTTAACAGAAAGGTATTCTTTATGACTTTAAGGTAAAA